>WYDI02030900.1:0-14479 GCA_009867235.2 Psittacus erithacus
TGCTCCATCCCTGGTGGTATTCAAGGCCAGGTTGGACAGAGCCTTGGGTGGCATGGTTTAGTGTGAGGTGTCCCTGCTCATGGCAGGGGAGGTGGAACTGGATGATCTTAAGGTCCTTTCCAGCCCAAACTATTCTATGATTCTATATATAATCTGCTGTGGCATGCACATCGTCCATGGGAACTTCACACTGATGAGCAAAAGACAGTTTTAGGCACATTTTTGAACGCTGCAGTATTATAGGATTGCCGGATGCTCAAGTAAAGTGTTATGGGAGTGGTGAAATCACAGTTCCTTTGCTTGTTATTCTGAGAGCTGAATTTCTAAAGAGAGCCCCAGGTCTTCAGCTTTGCCCTTAGCATATGCCCTTTATGCTGATTTACTTGCCCTAGCAGGGCAGCTGCCCTGTCACTTCTGCTGGGGTAATTCTGTGGTGGTTGAACAAGCTTTTAAAGGAAAATCAACTAAGCTGGCTGAGTTATCCCAGCTCATGAGCAGTCCTGAGAGTGGTTCTGTGACCAGTTCAGGGACACCTGATGGGGCAGAGAGAAGAGTCTGGGGGCTGGAGATGAAAAGAAAGTGTCACCATTATGCTGAGGCTTGGCCATACCCAAATTCAAAGAGCTGCCTGGGGACAGCAGCATGCCCCTTCCCTCTCAGTACTGCCCAGGCTTTATTTCTAAACAGCAGTGCATATTTTTGCTGGTTTTCCTATTTTAAAGCAGCTTTCCTGCAGAGATGAGGACTGTCTTTCCTCCTCACTGCTTCTCTGCAAGGTTTGGTGAAGAAACCAATCTGCCACAGCATCAGCAGTGTATGCACATCCTTGTTTTCAAAGTAGCAAAAGCATTACAGGGTGTTAGTCATCCTTTGCTCTCTCTGCAGGTTGAGAAGTGTGTTGCAAAACTATTATGGTTGCCACCCTTCTTAGCGAGAGTCCTTGTTGATCTCTGCTGTTATCTGAGCAGCCCTCTGTTGAGTACTTCCCTTGAGAGTGTTCTTGGCTTACTGATGCATGGCAATGCGTGTGTGTGTTATGCCTACAACCTCTGAGGTGCACATGAACACTCAGGAGACAATTAAACCACTCAGTCTGACAAAAGAAAAGGCACCTGAAAAGACTCCAGTTCTCTCTGCATGCACCAAAGATGACAAGCAAGTGATGAGGGTACGCAGTTGGCTATGCAGTATTTATTCTGATAAGTATTTCTGCCCTTTGAAAGCAGAAATGGCAATGTTAGCTGCTAGTAATCACTTAGGAAGATGATGTATTTAACAACTGATAAGGTTTATCCCGCTCTTGTGTATGTGCCAGAGTGACTTTTATGTTTTTAAATAGGTGCAAACTGGATTTTGTGACTATTAAGGGAAGTATGCTGTAGAAGGCTGCGATTCACCTAGTGGAGATGAGTGTAGTAGCAGCATGATCTGCTATGCCTGGTGATCTGCAGATTAGGACCTACTGGAGAAATGTAGACTGATGGACCCAAACTGTTATATTTTGCACAACCCCTTTGCTTAATGGAACAGGCTGGAAAATGGATTTTTCTCCTTAATGGGTAAATCACACTTGTGATTTACCCATTAAGGTAAAATGTGATAGTTTTGAGCAGGATGAAATTCTGAAAACAAATGTAAATCTAATAGACAAAAGTTGATAAAATTGGAAGGCTCAGTTGATTTTTAATGCCAGAAACCGTGGAAATCTCTGGATGAAAAGTCCTTCAGGGGGAAAAGAAAGTTTTTCTGTGTGTGTGGGGAAAGGATTCATGGGACTGTGCCATTTTTCATGTTAGCAAAACTGAATGAGCCTTAAAATTCCATTTTTGGGGGTGAACTATGTGAACTTATATGGAACATGAGCCGGGGCAATCTCTAAGGTATGCCACAAGTATAACACTTTGTAGAGGAAAGCATTCATATTTTTCATGAAGTTGGAATGAGCTCCCAACAGTGTTTCCTTTGAGTTGCTTCTGCTAGGAAGAATAGAGCTTTTAGTTAAAACAACAGTGCCAGGCTAGTCAGACTTCTATTATAATTTTTAAGGAGTGCTTTAGGGAGCTATACACATGACGGAGTTTGTGATACTGATGTGATTTAACAGATATGTACTCAATTTTCTAAGCTGTTTCTTCAGGTGTTTCATTGTGTTTCTTAGGGTGTTTAATAACTCCAGCACATTACATTTGCTGCAAAGGACGTTCTTTGTACTGATATTTGTACAGCCTTTGGTATCCTGAGTATTTAAAAATCAATTTTAATGCTTTTGAAATAACTAATTGTTCGTTATTCTCTTTCAGTTTCAGCCTCTTTTACCTTCTCCAATTTATGCCCTTTCATGCTCCCCAAACCTTAGCAAACCCTGATCTTTCTTAGCCAAAGAGGGAAATGAACCCCAGAATGTAGAGAGATGCTTGGTAGGGCATCCCCATGGAACAAACCTGTCCTACCTTGCCAGCCAGCAGCTGCTGAGCACCCCACAGCACCCCAGTCCCTCCAGGGTGTTGCTGAGCATTTTTTATGTACTAGAAGAAGCGAATCCAAACCCAAGGCTACCACCTGTCAGTCTAGGCATGGATGCAGGAGAGGGCTCTGCAGAAAGAGAGCTCAGCCTAGGTCTTGGACTTGGACTGGATCTGGGTTTTGAGAGATGCAAGAGAAGATGCTCTATACCTTCCTTCAAATGAACACAAAAAAGCATACTTAAGCTCTTGAAATTGGACTAGTTTGTTGCTTTGCATATGTTAATCTAGATGAATTTGTTTATGAAGTCCAACATGACTCTTTTAATTTGCGGTATAACTGAGAGCAGATTATCACCACATTTATTACAGAAGAGGTGCAAAGTAACCTGAAAAGCTGGCAGAACAGCTAAATTACCATTTCAATACGTTGCTTGGGTTCTAATATTTTATTTTTTATTATTATTAGGATCACTGAAGAGCAGCTTTCAGCTGAACTTTCAGATATGTTTTCCATCATGGTTTAGAACTGGATTGTGTCCAATAGAATCTGAATAACCAGATGTGTCTATTTAGAGAGAGCTATTGCAATTCTCCTTTGGTGACCTTACACAGGCACTCAAGCAGGATATAATGAAGCAGTTTTAACTCCAAGTGCATCAGAGTTTTGGGCTAAGTTTACTTTTGGTGTTTCCATTTTGCTGGGGTTGAAAGAGTACTGAAAGCTGAAGTGTTTTTAGGGAGAAATAGCAGGAAGACAAGTTTTTAGAGTCCTGTAGTGAGGATTATGGTTGTTATGGTTACTAGATTAGCTGTATTGCTTCCACATCTGAATTCATCCAGAGTCTCTCCCCCACTGGAGGATATGGATTTCTGTCCTACAAGATGTACCTTGGCAAATTGGTCCACCCATTTGCCACCATTCAGAAATAAAAAGGGCCCACAGCGGTCTCTTTTGTCACAGTTGTGTCAGGCTCTCTAGCTGCATCTATGGGCTCCAAGTGTGTTACGGTTATGACACTTGATTGAAATGACTCAGAAATTATACTTCTCAGAACAGAGCACTGTCACTTAATAAATCCAAGGGCAGAATATGAAGAATAAGGATATAAACCACAAATCCCATATCAACAATCCCTTAGGAAAATATTTTCTCATTATTTTATGAAGAAGTTTAGCACATTTCTGACAGTTACTTTTATTAGCACACTCAAAAGGGAACCTTAGAGGCAAACGCGTTTGAGCAAGAAAGATCCCAGAGAAACATGCTTTTGGCAAAAGCATCCTTTTTAGTTTCAACTGGGACTAAAAGAAGCTGGCAGCACAAGAACAGCCTGTGGAAGAGCTGCATGGAGAACAAGAGACCTTGAACCATAATGTAAATCTCAAAATGCTTGAAAACAGTGCAGGATTTAGGTGGAGAAATGCAAACAGGACTTTTACTGCTGTCTCTGTTCTCTTACTTACCTAACTTCTGAAAATCCTCCTCCTCCTCCTCTCTGTAGGACTGATATGTTAGAAAGATCAATGTCCTTTGATCTCTTGAAGGCAAACCTTGTTAATCCAGCCCTGACATGCAGGGCTGGATTGGATTCCTTTCCCTACACTTGTATGTTTTCTTCTTATCTAGTGTATTTTATCTTCAGAGTGTTGTTCTCCTCTCTAGTGATTGATTTGCCTCTGGTGATTTATCTCTGCTTCCAGGCATGCAGCATTTCAGTGCTTTCACTGCAGCACAGTATTGAACACTCCAGATGTGACTTCACCACCTTGAATCCCTAGACCCAAACCTCGAACTTCCAGTTCTTCAGGCCTCTCTAGTACCTTCCTGCGGGTGTTAAAGGAAGTCTTTATTGGTTCAGTATAAAATGAATGGTACAGCACTTGAGTCTTCTGATGTGTTTTGCATCAGCTTCCTGTTTGCATTTCTGGGTGTATCCACGTCCCTCTATTAAAGCTGTTGGTAGGAATCATATGCTTATGACATTAGCTGAGGGACAACTGGGGCTGACACATGTTAAGAGGCGTAACAAGTGGACTGAGTGATTAACAGCTTGTGTCAAAATAGTCTGTTGAAATCAGGTAGCAATCAAATCTTGTCATCTGGACATCTGCTTTGGCTTTCAGAGGGTTGGCAGCCTGATGCAAATGTTGATTACAAAGCTGACTGCAGAACAAGTGTTGTGAGAGGCTCTGTTTAAAGGCTTCCTCCTTGTGTGCACGCTGGAGCTCTTCACTCAGAGTCAGAAAGCTGGGATGCTGGAATGTTACTTTGCTGGTTGATAACATCCATAATGGGAAGGAATCTGAGATACAACAGTGTTCAGCTAAACCAACACACACAGTGAACTCAGGAGTTCATATTCAGAAACACAACTGAACTGTGACTAGTGGTGATAAGGCAATGCTTCAGCTCTTAGTTTAAGAAGCATCATCTCCAGAGGCATAGATGCTCTCTGACCATGAAATCATTAAAAACACTAGCTTGTACCTGCAGAGGTGCAGCCCCTGCTGACAATAGACTCCATTGCTGCAGAGCTCATGTGGAGGTATTGACTGGTGATTTGGTTTTGCAATTTCCTTTGGGCAGTGGGATTATGAAGATAGAGAAGGAACAAATTGGAGAAAGGGGGCATTGAAGATGGCAGAGACTTTGCTTTTTCAGCTTCTTATTCTTTTCTAATTATTTGCCCTTCTAATATGGTGATGGCTTCACTGGCAAATGGAAACTGAGGGAAACGTGAACAAGGAGACTAAAGGGTCACTCTTGCAAGTAATTACACATCTCTGTGGACTGTAGTGAAGCATGTTGGTGTCCAGCATATTGCAAATCAGACCCTAGAGTGTCCCAAACAAACATGTAGTCTCATAAAGCGTGTTCATGTTCCAAGAGGGTTATAAAGTACAGAAATGACACTGCAGATATTAACCAAATGATCTGGTTATATCGCTGTTATAAATAATGTTCAGTGCCATTGGGATATTGTTATGGAATCACTAAGAATCACAGCTGTTTATCTGTGATTATTACAGTGTATAAAGCAGATGTATTTCAATGATTTTTAATGTTTCTACAATATAAAAGAATCAATTTGTTTAGAACACTTCATGTCTAAGACATATTTTTATGTTTCAAATTAACTTTTAGAATCTGCTGAAGTCTGAGTGATTTCTCTGGTTGATTACATTTCTGAACTCCTGACAGCCAGCATGATATAGTAGACCAGAATGATGCCCTTGAATCATCTGTGTAAAGCAGTGCCCCTCAGCTATTTCCTTTGCTGTGGTAATGTGATTACCTGGGTTTCTGAGATTTACCTGGACAACGAACCAGCTCCAGATCCTGCATCAGATCCTGCATCAGATCCTGCATCAGATCCTGCATCAGATCCTGCATCAGATCCTGCATCAGCTGGAGACTGGTAAGTGTGGTTTAAAAGGAGAAACAGGTAAATTACCCTGCTAGTTCAAATTAAAAAAAGAGAAGGTACTAATGAATATTAACTTATATTTAAAATAGCTCCATTCCCAAACCTGGAATTCTACCAGCTGCATGCTGTGAATGGAGCAATTAACTACAAAATAAAAGCTGCTAAAACCTTGTGTTGTCAGGGACAGGACTTTACGTGACTCAAGCTTGAATGAGGGAGTCAGAGGTTTGCCTAATTGTTTGACTACAGGATGGAAACCCAGAGGAGGAGAAATCTAATATGAAGCACTTTCAATGAAAGAATGTTGAGCACAGGATTTGGGAATCCATTACACAACTCTAAAGTCAAACTCCTGAAGCTGGTATTAGAAATGGTTTTTGTTGGGTGTGTTCATTCCCTTTCCTCCAGTCTGGAATGTTATTTTGGCAAGAGTTGCTTTTTATATCAAGATATTTCTCCCACCCTGGATGATTTCTGGTGCTCCTTTGTAATGACTGTGCTTGTGCTGCTTTTGTTAATGACCATTCATATTTCTTTTCCAAAGGCTATAATAACCTAGCCATGAAATATCACCGCAAACTGCTGCACACGTCAACTTAGAAATGAGTTCCCAATATGCAGAAGGCGAATTCAGCCTGTATGAGTTATGAATCTATACATAAACTGAAGGGCAAACTTCCTGCCTTGTTGTATTTGAATCTCATGTCACTGTGCTCTGACATGTGTTGCTTCCTTGTGTGAATACAAATAGAGCTGACTCTAAACTTCCACAGGGCTGGCACTGCGTCAATACGTAGTTTATTGGACCCATGTTATCTTCTTCAATGCAAGGCAAGCTCCTGGCATAAGGAAAGGCTAATCCCTTCCCAACTGCAGGGGTACATGGTTGGCTCAAATATGTAGATTTCTATTAGTTTTGGAAAGTGTTATTTATGGTCTTGGTGTTCTGAGGTTACACACTGCGTAGCCTCAGCTTCCGTTCGGCTTCCATTCCAGCTTCCATCCAGCTGTCAGACAATGAGAGCACCTTGTTCAGGCAAACCCAAAGCTAATAAAGTAACTTTAAGGAGGATTATTTTACAGATTTATGGCATTCCATTGGCAGCTTTCATTGTTCAGATTGACTGAGCTACCTGAGACACGAGTACTGTTTTAACATCTCTGGCAGCAGACACAGAGGTTGACAGTCTCAGTGTGTCATATGTGTTTCAAAGCGTGCTGGTGAGACAACTGAAACAGATGAGATATTTCTTGTGTATAATGTGAAGTTGTAAAACTTCTTGGTTTGCTGCTTGTTAAGGTGCCTGGATATTTAATCAGTCCAAGTGGCACAATCGATTGCCATTGCTGTTCTCAAAGTTCTGGTCATGCTCATGGGCAGCTCTGTTACCTCGCTGAGTTCAGCTTTGGTGTATTTTGCAATAAAGCTACAAGTAGGATTAGTACTGAGGAAAGTTCTCATCAAGAGCCTTGATATAACAACATAACTGTTCAATTCTCCCTGTTCAGCTGTGGCCAGTCCGTTATAGTTTTAAAGTCTAAAGAACCTCAGCAGCACCTCTTTGGCCTCTCCTTGCGGGTGTAGTTTTTCTCACCTCTTCAAGGAAGTGGGATCTTCTGGTCCAGCAATCCCTCCCCCTCCAAACAAAGACTAACCCTGCTCTGTGGAGACACCCTTGTAACTTAGGCACCCAGTCTCAAGCTTAAACCCTGCATGTTCATCATAGGTTTGTGGCAGTAGGAGCAACAGACCCCCAAGCTATATGCAAAGCGTTCCAAATCCAGCCATTTCTGGCTTAATCAAAACAGTAACATTAATTCTTTTCTTGCTTAGGTGTTTTTCCTGTTCTGAAGGATTTTTGGCTGCAAGTCACAGTGTTCCAAGAAGATCACCCATTGTCTGCATGATGACTTAGACTCCAGGAGTCCTTTCTGCTGTCAGGTTCTTTTTAGCTATGCTGTTGATAAAGCAAAAAGGGCTTCTTCCTTCTCTGAATTTCTGTTGTTCTTTTTATTTCTCTGGGAATCCTTCCCAAGTGGCAATGCTGCTGCACTTTTAACAGCTATTTTTACTCTACTGGGGAGAGGGGGTGTGTGTGTGGAGGGGGGTGGCTTACTCCCATAGAAGAGACATTAGAGAAAATAGGAATTTAACATGAGCTGCACATAGCTGTTGTCCCAGACAGGATTCATTGAGTTAGCATTCCTTCATGCTGATCTAGACAGATTCATGAGTTGTGTGCAGGTTCCTGAGACACACAGCAACACATGCTCATTATAATAAATGGAACCATCAGTTTGCACTACTTTGCTCAGATAGATATCTAGATGTAATCCAAGTTAATGTAATCCAAGTTCCATATTTAATGTCAACAGTTCGATTACAAGTGAATTAGCATGTCTTTTATACAGGGTTGCTCATCTGAATAAGGGTTTGGCTTGCAGGTGTTGTCTTGCAGACCAGGGTATCTTGCAGTATATCTAAAGAGAGACAAGAGAGAAAGCCCTAAAGCTCTTGCCTCACTTAAATGATAAATGGTGGAAGGGAGAACATAGCAGAAGAGGCAGTTCCTGGTGTGTGTGTTCTGCTGTAGCTCACAACAGTCTTATCTCCAGAGACCTTCAGTCACCTTCAGTTACTAGGACGGTTGGTTTTGATTGCTTCACCTTCAGAGCAATGTCTTTGGTGCTTTTTAACTTCAAATTTTTTAATGATTAGTGATATTATATGTGAGTGAATTTTGCTGGGATTCCTTTACTTGCATAGGTTTTCCTCATTCTCCATGTCTGGTTACAGCACAGGCATAACCTTCCTTTGACTGAGGGTTGTTCCAGGTCTTACTGCTGCTTTTTCTGATAGGAGACGAAGCATCAAGAAACCAAAGTTCAATTCCCATAAATCATTGAAGTAACTTTACTTAATTAAACTATTTCAGTCCTTGCAGAACATTTTGATGAGACATTATTTTAGTTCAAGTTTCAGGGAAAAGAGACCAAATTTCTAGTTCTACAATTCCAGTTGGCTTTGAAATGCAAGCAGAAACGGAAGAACAGCAAAGCTAACACAAAACCCTCCAGCTGCTGAGAGGTCCAGAGATCATTTTTGCTTGTCTTTTCCCTCTTTGTAGTAATAGCTTTACTTAGTTTTAGATTTCTAGATGCTTATGAGGGGCTGTTTACAGAAATACTGCATGAATAGATGAAGACAAGGGAAACAAAGTGCACTGATTGATGTTAGGATAATACGAAGAAGCTCATGTGGGTGTCCCTTGTCCCTAAACTTCAGAATTTGTTAAATATTTCACATTCTATACTCTATGACTTGCAGTTTGCCATCTTGTGTTTATGCCAGCTCATTGTTCATGTTTTATATGATTATAAGTAAGTTGTTACAGAACTGAGCCACAATAGCTGCAGATTTAAGACCTGCCGGCTAGAATGTAAATCAACACTGTGCAGAGTGGTAGAAATTTCCAGGACTCATGTATTTTAAACTCTGAATTTGGGTAGAAAAGGGTAATATTGGTTTTCTGTAAAAGTACTTTGGACTTTTCCACTTCATTCTTGTAATTTTCCTGTTTAATCTTTTAAGTTTTCAATGGGGGTTGTATCTATGATTCCTCTTATGATTTGTTTTATTATTATTATTATTATTTTAACTTAAAAAGGTTAGTTTTTCTGCTTCTAGCTGTGATAATATGAAAACGTGTCTCTCCTGCAGTGAGTTAGTAAGTTCTGCTGGGTAGGACCTGGCAAGTGCTCACGCTAGATTTGTTTCTGGTAAACGAACTGTTATCAGAATGACAAGAAAGTGAACAGCCTATGTGTTTCTGGAGCTGCTGAATATGAAACAGCTGAGAATCATTTGGGTCAGCAGTAATTTATTAACCACAGCTAGTCTGGCAGCCTAGAAGGTAGGTGTCTGATCTTAGCTGGTGGCCCAACATCCCATTATGGAAAGTGAGATGGAGAGAGAAAACACCACCATAAAGGGTGTCTACACCTACTGCAGCTGGAAATGAATCACCAGCTCTCCTCCACTGATTACAGAACACCTGGATACGTTACTGAGAATGAATAGCTACAGCTAAAGAGGATGAATCCCATTTTCTCTCTGTTGAGGCGTTTTTTACTCAGCCATCCTATAATTTATGTGAACTATAAATGAAAAATGATAATACACTTCTCCTCCTTGGTGTCCAGTGATGTGGAACATAAAGCCAGAAGAGACCATTTGATCATGTGCTGTGCTGTGGAGCTGTTAAATTTCTGGAGCATTTGTCATTCTGGACCCAATATCCTGATCTCAGCTAAAGTACAATTCGTGGTTTGGGCTGAGGTGTGTGTTTCAGGGAGGCACATCAAGGCTTGCTAAGGTGTTTGGAAGGAATGGAGACTGATGAGCATTTTGGAAAGAGTAGAAAAGATCTTGAGCATTTTGCATGAGTGAACTATTTTGTTTTCCTTTCATTTGAGTTTGGCAACAGTTTACTGCTGTAGGCCCTTTCACTGCTTGAAAAATACCCTGTCAGCACAAATTTCATGCCCACGAAAGAATTTGTTGCTTTTTTGTTTGTCTGTTTTAAGTTTCAGTTAGGTCTGTTTGCAGTGTGGTTCTGATTGCTGTGTGTTACTGGCCTTACCTGATCAATGGCTGATACTCATTGTTGCTATTTTATACTTCTATGTATTCATGGAAATGCTGACTCTAATTGCTTCCATTTATGTCATATCCTTCTAGTTGTTATGTCATTTAGGTCTTGATTCAGTTGACTAAATACAAGGATCTAACACCTTTTTGTGTCACTTTATTGGCCACCAGTTGTGGCTTCAAGAGGGTTTTGGTCTTCTCTAGGTTCTGCTACCTATCTGCTAGCCCCATGTGAATGACTTAGCACTATAAAGTGTCTAAAGTATGCTAGTTGCCTATGTTTAGAGTGATGAATTCATCCCTTACTGTCATATAGCACTAGCTTTTTAATAGTTATATCACACAGCCCTAACATACAAACTTGGTGATTGCATTTGCCCATTCAAAGATGTTACCATCTGCCATCTGGCGGGGCAGGAAATGATTATGTGCAAAGGAAAGGAGATTAGCTTAAATCACCTCATTCTGGCCTTCTGTGAAGAAGTTATCTGCAGTCTTTAGAAACAAATTATTTTCTTCTAGTACCTGACAGTCCTGATGTAAAAGTAGGAAATTCTCTTTTACCAGACAGGCAATTTCACTTTGCACAGATCTGGGAAACACGCTGAAGGAGTAACACTTCCTTCTCTCCAGTGTTGCCCAGTGGGCAGTTATAGCACCCCACCATGGCTCTCCTGGCTCTTCCACGTGGTCTAAGGGAAAAAATAATACATAAAAACCATCATGCAGATGGAGGCAGGAAGGACTTTTGCCCCACAAATACAGCAGGCCACTACCTACAAGTGAAAGAAAAGTATGCTCTGCATCAGTTTCCTTCCCTATGGCCAGCTGGGACCGTCTGCTCTGCATTCCCACACTGGCTTACTCAGAGTTTAGGAGGATAGGAGAGAAAAGGATCCAGATCTTGGCTGTTTGGTGTTCGTTCTCTCAGAGGAGCAAAGGCAATGTACATTGCTTGCTTGCAGCACCCCCAGGTGCACGGTGTCTTCATAGTCAAAGCAGTGAAGGCTCAGGGTCTCCTCCTGTCATATGGCCTAATGTGCTTATACAGACCAAGCCATGGTTTGTGGTTAAACCCCCATTCCTTTTAGGAGGATTGCAATGCAGAGCATGTTTATTGCTTTAGCTACGTCCCCATGTGATTTGGAAAAGGTGAGTTTATTGCTATTGGCATTTATATGCCTGATGGAGTCATAACGGTTGGGTCGGAATGGACCTCAAAGATCATCTAGTTCTACCTTCTCTGCCACATGCTGACTCATTTATGTTTTCTGACATGAGGACAAATATCAGTCAGGAAGGTTTTTATTTCTTTCAGTCCTGGCTGATTGGATGTTTCTGATCAGTGCTGGTGAAGATGGCATCAAATTCAGTTGGTGTGTCTTGTAATTTCTTGGGAGTGATTGCGAGTGTGGAGTGGATCTGAAGCAGAAGAGGGAATATCCAGTCAAAATCATTGACAGTGCCAAACTGATATTTCAGTGTGAACTCTAATGACCGCTGAAAAAACTGCTATATAGATTAGATTAATCATTTATGTCTAAATCTAGGAGCATTTCAAGTCAAACTGATAGAAGTCCTGAATTACCTTCTTTAGGTCCTGGCTCCATCACAGCTTTTCAGCATTTCCTTCTTGAGGAAGGCATTTACTAAGAGGTCATGGAGCAGCTCATGTCTGACTCAGATTAATACAGCTTTATAGAAGGTTCTGTTGAATCTACACGCTGAAGTTTCTGTGGAAAAGCTGTGTCTGTGAAGTGCTGTGGAAATCTTGGTTAGAAAATTTATGAGATATTCATTATGATGTTCATTAAAGCGGGCTTATAAGAAAGATAGGGACAGACTTCTCAGTAAGACTCGTAGCAACAGGACAAGGTGTAATGGTTTTAAACTAAAAGAGGGTATATTCAGACTAGATACAGAAAAAAAGTTGTTACTGTGAGGGTAGTGAAACACCGGCACAGATTGCTCAGAGAAGCCTTAAATGCCCCATCACTGGAAATATTCAAGGTCAGGTTGGATGGGGCTTTGAGCAGCCTGATCTAGTTGAAGACGTCCCTGCCCATTGCAGGCAGGGTAAATTGATGCACCCAAGGACAATTGAATATTCTATGTAATATCTGGAATTCTAAAATTATTTTTGTGCTACTAATACTCAGTAATCAGATCCTAAAGTCCAATGGACATGATTTTCCTGCCCTTAACTTTTATGAATATGCGCAAAATCACTATTCTGAATAAGACTAGAATCTTGGTCTGAAGTTTTCTGGCAGTAATGTCCCCACCATTGAGGATCTGGTTTAATACCACTTGAAGACAATAGTCTGTGATCCATTTTAATGGGCTTTGAGGTAGAGCCATAAAGAATAGCTGAAACAACTGCCGGCATTTCAGGAAAACCACAGGTTATACAGCTGAATTTGGCAACATGTAATTAATTACTGAAATTCAATATCATGTTGCACAATATTTGGCTCTTCACATAAAAAAGCAGGGTTTTTTTAATGTTTCTATACACCATTGCAAGACATTTTAAAAGTTATTGACATGAACCAGAAGAATGTCTTTTGTTACGGTCAGAATTGACTGTGTTTGGGGGTCTTTATCCCCATCAGAGGATAATGAAAACAGCTGGAGTTAAGTTATTATAACTTAAAAATATTCAATGGCATGTTTCTCTCTCAGTATGCTCTGTCTAATGGAAATGAGTTGTACAGGGTTCAGGTGATCAAGAGCAGTTGTAAAGCAGTGGTCCTGAAATTTGAGATAGAAAATCCCTAACCTCCTCTGTGTGCACAGTTCATCTCCAAACCAGTAGGTGGTCCCCTATTCAATATGGTATTTAGACTCATCAAGTCATAAATATTTACATTTAAAAATGTCCCATTCACTGTTACACCAAAAATCTAAGCAGTCATTAGATTGCTAGGATATCTATTTGGTAATCACTCATTCAAAAGCCACATTAACTTCATGTCCTTGACAAACTCTTCCCCAGTGGATTCAGCAAAAGGAATGGTTGAAGGACAACGCATGAGGAGAACAGCAAATCTGCTGTAAACTTTGCAATTTCTCCAAAATCCAAGTCAGAAAATACTTTGGAAATTGGTTTCCTGTTCTGCTAAATCTCAGCTTAGTGACTCTGATAATGTTTTGGGGCTTATCATAAAATCATAGAATGATCTGGGTTGGAAAAGACCTTAAGATCACCCAGTTCCAACCCCCTGCCATAAGCAGGGATGCCTCACATTAGACCATGTCGCCCAAGGCTCTGTCCAACCTGGCCTTGAACACTGTCAGGGTTGGAGCATTTACCACTTCTTTGAGCAACCCATTCCAGTGCCTCACCACCCTCACAGAAAAGAACTTCTGCCTTATATCTAACCTGAACTTCCCCTGTTTAAGTTTTGATCCGTTACCCCTTGTCCTGTCACTACAGTCCCTAATGAAGAGTCCCTCCCCAGCATCCTATAAAGGCCCAATTCAGATCCTGGAAAGCTGCTCTGAGGTCTCCACACAGCTTCTCTTCTCCAGGCTGAACAGTCCCAGCTTTCTCAGCCTATCTTCATATGGGAGGTGCTCCAGCCCCCGTTCATACTTGTGGCCTCCTCTGGAGTTGCTCCAACAAGTCTCACATTGTATAAAGCAATCAATCTTCTCCCAGAAGTTCTCTTTGCTTCCCTTTTACATTTGTATTCATACGGATGTATGAATTTAATTTAAAAAAGGACTTTACCACTCACTGTCACGATGTTTGTCTGCTGAAGACATGATAATAAAAACATTTGTAATTTCTGTTTTAATGAGGCTGAAAATGAATAAAAAGTAGGAAAACTGTTGTGATTTTGTATGTCCCTAGTGTCCTGGGTTCAGCAGCAGCAGTCATTTTTCTCCTTCTTAGTAGCTGGTGCAGGGCTGTGGTTTTGACTTTCAGC
>WYDI02030901.1:16365-42540 GCA_009867235.2 Psittacus erithacus
ATGGGCGTGTAGATTTGTTAGTATTTTTCTTTTGTTGTGTTTGTGTGTTGGTGGGGTGTGCAGTTGGGGGGGGGGGGAGGGGGGGGCGCTCTGTATTTCTATTATGTTTATCTGCTTTGACTGTGATCTGCAGTCAAAACAGGTAAACAACCTCTTTTATTTCCTGCAGATCCTTGAACCTAAGTGAAACGAAGCAACAATTAATTAAAAGTCAACAGAACTCACTCAGATCAACACTTATCAATATGGTCAATTTAGAAAAAGTTATGAAGAAACATTTGGAAACAAATTTAAGACTAAAACTAATTTAGATAAAATCTCAAGTAAGAAGAATACATTTTATTGATTGCATCATTCGCAGATATGCAAAACAATATTAGATGCATACTGAAACACAGGTCAAAAAGAAGCCTAGAGAAATGCCTAATTCAGTTTTCAGAGATGCAGTGAATGCATCTCTGAATGCATCTCTCTGCGGAAATGGTACACATCTCTGAGATCCTCTGAACTCCAGAACAGCAAATTTCTGACAAATTGCCAAAAGAACAATTCTGGACAGTCACAATATCAAATGTCAACACTTCTGAACTCTGAAAAAAAATAAAAGAAAAAAAACCAACATCCTCTACTCTTTTCCACTCCTAGCTTTCCACTCACCCATTATTTTCATCTTTTGTTGCACTTAACTGAGTTTTGAAAAACCTGTAATATCCAGCTTCCAAACCCCAAAGTGTCATCTTTATCAATCTGATAAATTTTTAAGTTAGTTCAGAAACAACCTCAAAGATAAGCTTTTCTTTTAACAGCGAGTATAGGTAGAGTACCTCAATGAAAAATGAATAAATGACTCAAGATACCACATGTCTAGTTCTGGAAGAAACAGAGATTAAATATAAAATAACTTTTCACATGCCTGTTCTTCCATCAAAGAAGTAATGCCAAGGATTGCCATGCAAAGCCTAGATCTCAATATCCTTACTTTATGGAAGGCAAAGATTAGAAGGATATTATATGGCTTTTAGATTTGCCCTAGAACTAAAACATTAACAAGAAAGAAAAGTATTAACAGATGACAGTAAAAGCTTAAATCCTCTCATAGCACACAAATCAAGGTTTTCAATAGCCTCTATATTACTTTTGAATCCTTCATTGGTTATGGATTCTCAGGTGATCCTAATGCATCATTCCACTAAGGCAGGTCCAAATACACTGCATGTCTTTCTGAGAAGACAAATATTCTGCCTCAATTACTGACCTCTTATTTTTTCAAAACTAAATTATGCAACTTGATCTACAAAACAACACCATTTAATCAGACACTTCAAGTATTACAACATGCCCTGAGCACACATGAGTGTGTAGGAGAAACGCTCCAAGAGCTACAATTGTTATGGTTCATTTCAGGGTAGTTGGCAGGTACTAATTAAACACGTTGTGTTCTGGAACATGAATTTCTGGAGATAACTACTTGTCTTCTATGGCCCCCATAACAACCAAGACTGCATGCAGCAGTGTAGAGGCTCTTTACACCAGGCAGCCATGTAAGCTTTCACAAAATTACAAAAGTTCTTTGACATTATTTCTGGACTTCTACACACTTCTACAAAGACACTTCTGCAATAATGCAACTGAAAATCAACACCAGTCAGCCACTAAACTCACGTTTTTCCTCTACCAGATACAATACAATATGTTCATGGTTGCATTTTAGACAATGTTCTTTCATGATTCTTTAGTAATAAAATAAACAGTAATATTGAACATATCACTAAGTAAAAACTACATGCTAACATGCTAGTTTATATTTTTCTAGATTTTTTTAATACACTGAAAAATTTGGTTTATGTTTGTAGTAATGCCATGAAACTGACTTCTCAGCTCACACTTAAAACTGCATTTGCAACAGAGCATTTTGCAGTTCTTCTGACATTTAGCACAGGATTACTTGCTGCAGTCAATCAAGCAGCAATTCATAAAGGAATAAAACCAGTGCTTAACTTAAGTAATATTTTAATTCTCATTCTGGTCTAGGAAAGGTTCTATCTGCTCTATCAAGCTAACTGTAGTTAGTTTCCAAGTAGTAGGTAGTTTCCAGGTTCGGTGTTTGTATTTCACATATATTCTCCAATGTGATGAACAGTTATTAAATATTACACATAAAAATTACTGATTTGCAACTAGAACTCCATAAATCCTCTGCCAAAGAAGGCAGTCACTGTTCTCCCAGAGGTAGGGGCAGATGAACAGTGCTGGCAGCAATAAGGACACAGGAAAATTGAGGGAGATTATGAACAACGCTGTAGGACAATGGAACTGCTACAAGTTATAGAATATTGCATGACAGCTTTTCCAAAAATTAGAGGAGAGACTTCAAGAAACAGACTGAAGGTATAAGGACAGAAACAGCAAGCAAACAGTGGAATGCCGTTTTGCCAATGCAGCCCTCGGCATCAGAGTATATTAGTTTGGTTACTTTACTGAAAACACATGTCCTTTTTCCTTGTCCACCAATTTTTGTTATCTTCCCTCAAATACTTAGTAATACCTTCTTCTAGGCACGGTATTTAAGTATCTTATTTTTAAATGAGCTTAAAACAGAGGATGTTAAGGAAATAAATGCAGACTATAACCTTACACTTGATTTAGCCCCAGCACTCCATTTGGATATCACCTAATACTACACATACTTCATAATATACTTCAAACTACTTCAGATAGCCCAATTTTCTTCTCCTAACTTTGAAACATTAAATGCACTTACCCTGGGGAGATTAAATGAATAGCCACCAACTCCACCCAGCAAGCATATTTACTGGATATCTGCAATCCAAGGACACTGCTGACTCTTCCTGGATTGTAATGGTGGTTAAGAACTTTCAAAGCAAACAAGACTCCTGCAAAATACAAGAAATAATGTAAAAAGTACTTATGCCCAAGTATTTATGCAAACAACTACTAAAATTGAAGAGTCATGTAGTTTCCCAGCACCACTAAGCACACTGTTGCATACCTCAACTACAGTTCTATACTGTTTCTACAGTGTACCTTTCAATGACTTAAACCCAAGGACAAAAATTACGTGTTTGTATAACAGCCAATTCTAAGTTGCTTTTTAACATGCCTGCTTACCGTACCTACTCAGGTATTCAAAACATAACTTTAAACATACAATATAAAGTGGAAGTTCTAGTTGAAATAATTGACAAAATTATTTGAACTCAAAAAAAAATATTCTGTGAGCTGAGAAAAGCCATTACTGAGAACAAAACCAAGATACACATGAAACTCAAATTCTGAATGGAAATCATCTTATATGAACTCCAGAATCATTTGTTTCTGGGGAAAAAAAAAAAAAAAAAAGGTAGATAAAATGCTTCTAATCACAATAATGATTATGTACTTCTAATTGACTGCAACTGTTTTACCTGTTTTCTGCAAGCAATAACTGGTATGACAGAATGAATTCACATAATTTACTAGAACCTTCAGGATGTTTTTAGAAAGTTCCTCTCAAGAGAAAGCTCACACATTTATCTGAAAAATCTACAAGTAAAAGATGACATGAAAAAGATAGTAAAGTTGAACATCAGTATAGATAGACTGAATAAACATATGAAGGTTTCTTTCTCTTCCCTTCTAACACCAGAGAAAACAAGGGTTAGCAAAATTCCTTAACTTATCCAGTGACAATAACGCTGTCATTCTAGGATCAAATATAAACGAGAAAGTATGTATGAACACGCACACATACACACACAAACGCGTGGTCATAAGTCTCTCGTAAGGAATGGCATGGGGACCCCATCTGGCCCACCACCAATGTCTGCCTTGTTGCTAGTAGCGCTGCTCTTCAGTATCTTAGTCCCTTTTGCCATAAAGCATGGGAAGCCATAAACCTGCACAACCTGGATAATTGTAACACTAAATATAACTTATTTGTTCAAAGAAAGGGACATGTAAATTGCTATCTGGCTAAGTGAGAAACTAGAGACTAATCTGGTGAAAAAAAAAATCTTAGGGTGAGATCTCAACACTACCCAATTACATAGCAGAGTACCTGCTTTTAATTAAAAACCAGGATAACTTTACTGGCATAACCACCAGATACATGGACACAAATGTACACCTATCCAGTTTCCACATTCTAATACTGTTATATAGTACCTATATTTTACATAGGTAAGACGGACCAACTACGTGCCTTACCTGAAAAACCTACAGCACAATTCATTTCATATGAAGGATCATCCAGAATTTTCACGAGCATGAATTCCAATGCCATATAAACAACTCCAATCAGCACTGAAAACACTACAATTATGTATGCAAACCATGGGCTCTTCAGCTTCTTTTCCAGCATTATTCCCTTCCAAAGCATGGAAATCATGTTATAATATAAATGCCAATCATCTGCATGGTGGACAGGAGAAAGTAGTAAACGCTGCCAGTTCTTTCTGTATAAGCCTTCATTTACACTGATACACACTTCAGGCAGTGGTCTCACAGGATTCAGATGGAAAAAAATATTCAGTGCAAGTACCCCAAGGGTAACAGAAGGAATGTTCTGGAGTCCAACTTGAGAAATTTGATAAAGCAGCAAAAGCAGTCCAGCATTGACTCTTCCCTGCCTTCGTTGCATTATTGCTTCTTATTCAAAGAAATGTGAAGATGACACCGATTTCTAGCCTTTTGTTTGAATCCAAAGCCATACAAGTTTTAGAAATCCTGAAAGAAACAAAAATATATCTGCTCTATTATACACACACAGAGGCGTTTTCAAGCTCATCACTGCCTTTTTTTCTTTTTAATTAAACAGTGCCTCTTCAAGCTAATCAGCTGAGATTTTTTTTATCAGAAAAAAAATCAGATTAAAAAAAAAAAACAGTTTTTAAACTGGCATGAGACACAAATAAAAGGTATTTATAGAGATAATCCAGACAAGCACTGTGAGTTAAAAAGCCTGCAATTTCTCCTTCATGTCCCTGGACAGGCTTTGCATCATCTATAAAATCCCTGGGTGTTCCAAACATGTTCTTATTAATATCCTGATTCAATCAGAATTTTCAAATTTTTTGTAAAGAAAACAAATAAAAATTCTTCTCTGGATTTTGGTTTTCAGGCTTTCTATCTTTGCTATGTATAGAAACTATTTTATGACCATTTTTAAGACTTTCATAATATTCCATATGAGCCAAGAATGAAAATTAAAAGCTGCAATTTCAACAAGTAATAGAGACACAGCTCTGTACTCCTAAATGTAAGCTTTGAAAATTCTTGTTGCTCTCCCAGTGACTGTAATTCAAAGTTTAGTTTAAAAGTATGCAGTGGAGAAAAAAAACTGAGGAGGATATCACAGATAACAACAGCCCATAAAACATCCAGACAGTTACAGCAATATATTAATCTCCACCCTATTTATGCCAGGTAAAAAGGAAGATTAAAAAGGGCTATAAAAGTTCTAGATATAGCTAGAAATAGGGTTACTATGATAGAAACTGTGAAAGGCCATCAAGCTAAACTGTGCAAGTCTATAAAGAAAAGAAGGAGAAAGCTGCATTGAAGAATATAGAGCAAGGTGTCAAGGATTTTCTAGTGTGGAATCATCTGCAGAAGACAGGACAACACACTGAATTTCAAGTAGCTTCTGAGGGCTGCCCTCAACTTGGCCAGTACTATTTTTAGTTCTCAAAACTTTCAAACATTGGGATACACATTAAGCAAGCTGACTTGCTTAACTGCAGCACAAGTTTCACATTCATGAATACCCTAGGCAACAGTGTCCACGGCCAAGTCCACCCCTCTATCATGAGCCCATGTTACATCTCTTCCCTGATGGCCGGAGGTGTCATGGGCCCACTGTGTTAAATATACCCATATGTTGCCAATCTAAATCCACTAGAGCCACTTCAACCTTAGCAGCTTTATCCACCTGCTGGCTGTTCTCACATTCCTCAGTGGCCAGACTCTTGCATACATGGGCATCTATATGGCGCACCTTCACCACTAGGTTCTGTGCACAGGCAGTGATATTCTGACACAATGCGAGAGCCCAGAAGGGTTTAGCTCTGGGTTGCCAGTTACTCTGCTTCCATCCAGAGGCTGAGGACATCTCTCCCTTTAACAATCACCTTGTCAATGCCTCCTTCCCTAGAATGTGAACCCAGCTGCTTGGCCTCCTTACCCTCTAATTCCAGGCTACTGGCTCCATTATCCCACATCAAAGCAGGAGCAGCCAGGTGATAATGTGCTAAACTGCAACACTGGTGTGTTATTGATATTATTCTCAGACTGAAGCAAAACCATAGCACTGTACCAGCCACCAGGAAGAAAGTTAACTCTACTTCAGCCAAAACCAGGACTGCACTAAGTCAGCGCATGGAAAAGAAGGAAGTCACCTCTTAATGATGCTATCCTGTAACAACAAAAGGAACTATGAAACAAGAACAAGGTTCAACATCAAAGATAATCAGCTAGAGGTCAGCCTACCTCTTCAACTTATATCTAGGTGAGAGGAGTGTATACTTCCAGGCTAGCTCACACACATAATTAATGCCACTTCTTAAAGTTAAGTGTCATTCTAGTCTTTGGATTTCTCTCTAAATTGTATTTATGCTTACTATAGTATTTTATGAGAAGAAGTAGCATCCTCAAAACAACTACATTAGATCAGAGTGCAAGTAAATGTACTTGCTACATTAAACAGAAATTCATTGTTTGTGGTTTTTTTCGTTTCCCCAGGGTCTAATCTCAGCCCTATGCCACATAACATCGAAGTCTTGCCCAAAACAGTGGCAACAGCAGAAACACACTTTATAACAGGCCTCCTGAACACCTAGACTAACTACACGGGCGCCTTTAAAACACTGTTTCTAATCCTCACAATTCAACTACAGAAACCAAAGCTGCAGTCCCTTCAAATTACAAATGAGCTAAGACCTCAAAGTATAAATTGATTGTTGCAGATAATATATAATGATGGTAATTCCCTGCCTATGGCAGGTGGATTGGAACTAAATGATTTTAAGGTCCTTTCCAACCCTAACATTCTATGATTAACATTGTCAGCCTTTGACTTTTTAATATCAATGTTACAAAAAAAAAAAAGTGTTTATCGAAAAAATTTAATCAATGTCTCTCTTCTTCTACACTACATGCTCTGATACCACGTATTCCATCATCCCCAAAGTCGTCTTCTATGCATCTGCCCAAACCTCTGACTTTCCTAGTTCCACTGACACAACTACATTTCTTCCACCACAAAACTGTCAACATAAAAACCTGTTAGAATTTAAGTCTACATCACTTCAAGTTATGTGGAAACACCAAACTCTCACCATACCACATTGTTCAACTTGCCAAATACTACAGTCTTACTTCTTAACGTTTCCATCCCTGCTTTTGTTACTCTTTAATTTCCAATTTAACTGTTTTTTACACACATGCAGCTAGGGAAAGAAACCCTTTATGCACCATATATCCATAAAATAATCATGTAACATGACTGGGAATGGCTTACACCAGGCTTACAGTAATGGCATGTATTATAAATCATTCCCATTCTTGGGAGCAATCAAAAATGTCAGCCAAGACACATTATGTGTTTGATCATAAAGGAAAGGTATAAAAGAGAAAACAGTAGTTATTGTAGAGCCTTCCGCAATGCAATTCAAAATATATAGAGCTTTCAACTGTTTGAACATTCTTCTTCAGCCTCTACTCTGTTTATTAGAAGTCCAATGAAGCTTAAAACAATGAAGCACTTATTCCTTTTTCCTTTTTGAGAACATGCCACCCACTTCAAGCTATACAAATTTCCAGAATAGACTTGAAATGGCCATTTGTCTCACATCTAGGCTGCCACGTGTCTGCATTCTTGTCACCTACTCAAGATAAATGTCTGTACTAAACATCCTCAGAATTTGTTTGGTTTTGTACTAACCAAGTGCAAAGCATTAAACTTTTATTTTTACTGTGACAAGACCCCTTGCTCACTTGGCAACCATAAAATGATTTCATATTACTGAAAATTCATGTATTAAATACTTCAGTAAATACCACTTGAAATTAAATGTTATACTGTATTTTCCTATAGCTGTAATAAGTTAAAGAATCTCCTTGTATCCTTGCCCCCCCCAAAACAAACAGAGCTACTCTGAAATTTTGATTCAGGTTTCTGTGAAGCAAGATCTAGAACACTGCCCTCCCCCTAAAACAAAAATAATAGTCACACTGTACTTTTTTCTGAGGTTTTTTAGGACTAGATGGAAACATTTAACAACTCATGCTCACTAAGGGCATGAACGCAGCTGTGATGTACAGATGTTGCTGTTATCTGTGTGGCACATCCTCATCTTGACATCTGTCAACAACCTTCCTTCCCTCTAGAAAGGCTTGCTTCTCATTGCTTTACAAAAATGATTTGTAATGGAGGCCCTTTAGCATTGTAAAACTCTTCACTGACAAAAATAAAAAAAAAATATCCAGGGTTACTCTTTCAGTTTGGATCAGGAATATGACAATATGATTTTGAAGTGCATTTCTCCATTGCCCCCACTGACTTCACTGTGCCTGAAAATGGAGTGGCCTCAGTGTGCATAAACTAGTCTCTCCTCAGATTAAACTGATCAGGAGATGTATTCCAGGAAAGAATGCAGTGCACTCCAGGAAAAAATGGGCATTCAGCCTCATGTCCAGATTAGAACTAGATCAACATAATAAAAACATTTGAAACATCTCAGTATCAGATCTTGAGCACAAACCGCTTCACACCACAGATAAACCTTAACACGTCCACACTGCTCATCTATGAAGATTCAGTTTCAGGGCATGAAGACTTGGATATCCAAGTCCAGACTGAAACAGAAACAGTGTTTTTAGTGCAGAAGAGTGCTACAAAGAAAGCAGAAGCAAACAGCGACCCTTTTACCATGGCTCTCAAAATGGAAGAGAAGGAAGAGCGGAAGGAAGGTGCAACAAAAAAAAATAGGCGCAAGGAAAAAAAATCGAAAAATAATCATCCTGTTTATATTAACATGTATTCAAGGAGCAGGTCAACCTTAAGCTGTCAGTTACAATAAGCTTTGAAACATACAATTACACAGTTCGTAACAAAAGACAAGGTTCTGACATAAAAGTAATTACTTTATAAAGAACAACTTTGGGATTAATCAAATGTGCCTTTAAAGGGCATAATGCACTTTCATTCACAAAGGAATGTTGAACGTGAAACTGAAAAAAACCCCATGTTTCAGAATTTGGTATGAGAAGTCATACACGCGTAATACAAACATTTAAAAAAATTAAGTCAGTAACTACTCTGCTGTAAGGAAACAAAGCAAAGTTAAATATCAACATAAAATGACTGGAAAAAAGGCTAGGTCAAAGTATTTTTATTTTTTTTTTTATTCTGCCACATTTTAAGTGTCCTTCAAAGTTTTCTGTGAGAATAAGGAAGTTCTTCTGTTTCTTCTGTATGCTTCAGCATGAAAACTGAAGAGGGCTAAAGAACTATAAAACATTAAGTACTATGAAAAAGAAGCCCTTAACAAAACAAGCTTTTAAGCTAACAACTTCAACTTAAAACTGAATTGTGTTCTGAAAGGTGTGGTAATTATCATTCAGAATAAAATATATACGCACTAAATTATGCTAAACTTTTGGACATCTTATCTCACAACAAACAGGACAGCTTTTGCAGGAAAGAACAGAAGGGACTAGGTCAAATCTCATACTCTGCAACACATCTTAAGTATGATAACCTGAGACACTAAGCATTTATGGTTTTAACTCCCTTACTAGTTTGACTACTGCTATTTGAACAAAAAATACTTAATGGCTGCAACCTGTCCATCCTTTAGTTAAAATACAGTTAATCAAATTATTTCATTATAATACTTAACTTGCCATATCACTGGAAGCCCTGTCAATCCTGGACTTGTTGTTTTCTTTCACAAAAGAGAAATCAATTTCCTTTATATGTTTATCATATATTTAAATTTAATTAGGATCAATATACAAATCTAAACATCAGAATGAGCATCCACTGGGCTTATCACTGTAAAGAGCAGTTATATTCTGTCATAATTTGACACTACTAACATGATCACTAAAACATCCTTAATACAACTATACATTATCCACCTGCTTCATTTCCTACATGGCATCCACTTCTAATTCAAAGTCTTTAAATTCTTCAGTTGACTACAAAGACACTGAAGTCATAGCAAGCAGCACTTCCTTATGCCATGCAAGGACATAGCACTTAGAACCAACAAGCTTCCTTAGGCCACCACTCTGAGAGATATAAATTTGAAAGCTTTAAATCCAGCAGTCGGTCTGATTGCCCAAACAGTCTTTGAGTTCTAAGGAGCTGTTCCACTACCTCGTACAGCTAGAATCACCTGCACAATTTCTCTGTCAGAACTTTCCCTGAAGCCAACAAAGTTGACTAAGCATGGACTAGAAGATTATTGTAGAAATTACATTATGCTATTGAAGCCCCAGCCTGACCCCCAAGCTGATACATGTTGCAGGCAATTTACAGTAGCTAGAAACTGAACAAAATCAATTATCCCTAGTTGCAATAATAAAAACAAATGGTAGAATTTAAAGAAAAGGTAAAAAAAATACTGTATTAGCAACAGCAGAAAAATTATTTCATGTAACAGTCTTCAAAACCTCTTCAGTTTGTGAAAATTCAGATCAACAATTACAATCCAGAAAATTACTGAAAATATACTCATTATGTGCCTAATTTACCACTAAACTCATTCCTTCCTGATCTTTCAGTTTCTCCATTATCTTCAACAGGCAACCACTGCGGTTTATTCACACGCCTCAAAACCAAGGCCTAATCTCTGACAAAAAGGATTTACTTGTAATGCATACAGTAGCAATATGTATTTCAATTTTGTCCTGGGTTCAGCAGAAGCAGTCATTTTTCTCCTTCTTAATAGCTGGTGCAGTGCTGTGTTTTTGACTTTCAGCCCAAGAACACCGCTGATAACACCAATGTTTTTAGTTGTTGCTAAGTAATGTTTACTCTGACCAAGCACTTTCTCAGACTCATGCTTTGCCAGGGAGGAAGGGAAGCCGGGAGGAAGCAGAGACAGGACATCTGACCCAAACTAGCCAAAGAGGTATTCTATACCACAGCACGTCATGCCCAGTATATAAACTGGGGACAGTTACCCGGAGGGCCCAGACTGCCGCTTAGGTCGGGCTGGGTATCAGTTGGTGGGGGGTAAGCAGTTGTATTCTTTTCCCTTGTTATTTCCCTTATCATTATTATTACTGGTGGTAGCAGCAGTGGTTTTGTGTTATACCTCAGTTACTGGACTGCTCTTATCTCAACCCGTGGGAGTTACATTCTTTCGATCCTCCTCCCAATCCCTCTGAGAGCTGGGGGAGTGAGCAAGCAGACGCATGGTTCTGACTTACTGGCTGGACTTAAACCATGATAAATTTTCTTCTCTGGAAACAAAGATCACACCAGCCTCCTCATAATGCAACATCAATCAGCTCCTGAAACACAACAACCTAACAAAAAGCCTTTTCACTACTATAGCTTATTCTAGTCAAGAAGCCGATTCTAAACATACTGTCAAAAGAAGGACGTTTTTCTTAAATAAGTTTTATACAAAAAAATTCTGCCGCAAATGCCAAATCATTTAAGTTAGTTTAGTCTAAAACACACAGGAGACAGAACCAAGGGGGAATGGCTTTAGAAAGCAATGATTTGGATTAGAATAAGGAATAAGTTCTTTACAATGGGTGGTGAGGCACTGGCACAGGTTGCCCAGAGAAGTCATGGCTGCTCCATCCCTGCAAGTGTTCAAGGCCTTGAGCAACCTGGCCTAGTGGAAGGTGTCCCTGCCCATGACAGAGGGCTGGAACTAGGTGATCTTTAAAGTCCCTTCCAATCCTAACTATTTTACAAGTATGATTTTTATAACTTACACTTATCAAAGTCTATATTTTAGCAGCTCTCTTTAGAAATTACTAAGGTTTTCCTCCACTGAAAAACAGTCACACACACAAAAAAAAAGTCTGTTCATGATCCATACAGGAGCCACAACAGCAATGTCTGGGGCTTCGGGTTTTTTATTAAAAAACCTAAAAGCAACCCAGAGATAAGTTTTCTCTATCTCTAAATTTATATGCCACATATAATCAGATAAGGCACTTTTGACCAAGACAGAAAAATGAATGTATCAAAAGCTAATTTCTTTCTTTGAAGCTTCAGCTGTTGCTGAGGCCCTGTAGTCAGTCACGATTACTTTATCATAATAGTTTGAGGAGAGATAATGGACTTTCCTTTCCAGTTCTATGGAAGCAAAGGGCCATGTAAAGGGTTGATAAATATTCTTACTATCCCCATCTCATACTAGACTAATTAGTAACTACCTCTCAAAAAAACTAGGATGCATTTACACATAATTCAAACTAGAGAATTAAAATAATAATTATTTATAGTTACATCACAGTTTAAAATAAAAAAATACATCAGAAAAACCAGTGAATTTCAGACAAGGCCACAGTCAGAATTTTAATTCACAGATGTTCAACCACTTTAATTAGGGTCAGGAGTGAGGGGATTTTTTTTTTTAAGCTTGATTGCAATACTTGCACTTGTATAACCCTAAACCTGGGTATTTATACAAGAAGAGCATCCTCCACTATCTCAAGACTTTTGTGATATAATTAAAACAACCAATGCTCCCCTGACTCCTCTTCAGAAGTATTAAGCACAAGGGCTCTTACAAGTTGAGCATTCCTTAGCTTGTGTTGCTTTGAATGAAAATTTGACTGCGGTTTGTAGGAGAACAGGACAGGAAGCTTACTTTCTAATTAAATGCATTTTAAATAATATTGGTTAAATACATAAGCAATTCACAAATACATACTCTCAAGTGTTAGTTTTAGGTTTTTTGTCAAGACCTCAAATCTTTTGCAACTAACAAAATGCGACCCCAGGGAGATCACTGCACTATCTCAGGAAATTGATCCTACTCCACTATCATTTAAATACAACTTACAAACACTTGCCTTACTTAAATTCAGTATTTACGCAAACATCAGAAAGCTTAGCAAATAGAGGTTAGGTACATTTGACACTGCTTTTCCTTTGATACAGGCATTTACAGGTTTGGGTTTGGTCTGTAAACCACTTTAGCAATTTAACAAGGAAAGAAAGCTGTATCATTCTAGCCTTTTTTTTCTTAAATTTATTATTTACACTAACTGTAAAAAATACTACTGAAGGGAAACGGAGTAAATAAAAGTTGAAGCCCCCCAACTGTAATGAACAGCAGGGCGCATTAAGGCGTCGCTGCATTTAAAATTAATTTGCTGCAGCTGACTGGTAAGACAATCGATCTCGGGTTTGGAACCTGGGAGCCCAGCACTGCCACATCTCCGCCGGCTCTAACTCATCTTTTTCTTTCAGGCACTGCTTCCTTCTACTGTCTCAAAAGCATTGGCAAGAGCAGAGTCCTACAGAAAAGAGGAAGTGATGGCAGGGGGCAATGCCAAGAGCTGTTAAAGAGCGAAAGATATTCTGCGATTTCTGAAACTCACTTTGCTGTTCCAAACACTCATAAACTTCATGCCGCCGCTCTGCTTTCAGCGGCTAGGAACGAACTAAGCTCGAGGGAGAGAAACTTACTAAAAGCCAGATCCGGACAGCTAAAGGCTTCAGGTGAAGCCTGCCACAGCCGAGGCACCTCTAAAGTGCGTTTGTCTGGGACCGCCCGGCACTCTCCGAGCAGAGGCGGGCAGCGGCTCCCCGGACAGGTCACCCAAGCCCGGGCCTCGCCTCACAGCCGCCTCACAGCCTGCGCGGGGGAGGAGCGGAGCCTACAGGCCAAAGACCGCGCAACGCCACGACAGCCGCCACCAAAGCCCCTCCGAGCTACTCCGGGGCGGGCAGAGGGCCACACCCTCCAGGAGGCGGTGGCAGCAGCGGGCCAGTGCGGAGCTGACAGCCGATGACTGCCGCCAACGCGGCTCCCCGCGACTGCTGCACCACCCGCTACAGCCAGCGGCCACACGCGCGCCCCCTCCCCGCCTCAGCACTCACGCTTTCCGACGGCGGCGCAACAACAGCAGCGCCCCACAGCCCCCGCCCCGCACCACGTGACTGCGACAACCACTCGGCGGCGAGGGGGGTGGCTCCTAGAACCTGCCCCTGGTGCGCGTGCGCAGGAAGGTGTCTGGGTCGGTGTCGTTCTGGGCGGTGGGGCGGGCTGTGATATCGTGGGAAGCGCTGTGGTGCTGCAGAGTAGCTGAGCCTAGTGCGGCTGGATGGTGCAGAACCCCTTGCTAGTCGTGCAGCGTTTTGCCCAGACGCTGAGAAACTCACTCGGAAGTGGGGCAGCGCCTCCTGTTAGCTTTATGTGCGCGGCAGCCAAGGGAGGCGGTGTTGCGGGTAATACAAATTGGTGAAGATAGGGGGTGCCTAAGGGTGGTGAGCGCGCTGATTTCTAAGTAAAACGTTCTGTGAATACGTTCTGGTAAAATACCGTCTCCAGGTGAGGAAAGCACCTTTTACCTTCTCACTTGTAAGGCTTTGAGTTGTGTTTATTGTAGTAACATCTGTGAAATATTGGTTACTGGTGCTACTTTTCATTTACAGGCATAATTAGATTCCTTTTGAAAACGTCTTAGGGCACCTGCATAACAGTAACTAGTTCCATAAGTTAAATCGTTCATTAAAGGTAAATAGAGGAACATACTAGTTTCACTTGTGTGGAATGCTAGTCACTGGTGTTAAGTATTACTCCCCAAATTTGATGTAGGTATCTAGAGTGTGAACTTTGTTACTAATATTCAGTAGGGAACACAGAGAAAATTATAAATGCCTAAAATAATAGGTTATCATAGAAATACTGGCAAGTTGATGATGCCAATATGCGACTAAAAATGAATCATACAAAACCCATAGCAGAAGCTACATGTAAAAGGCCCTATTTTGCATTCATTTATGTGGCACTTGGGTTTCATAGAACACTTTGGCAATTCATACAAGTATGTCATAGAATTTATTAGAAAATTGTATTCTGCTCTTCCAAAAACAGCACACAGCTCAGCAGACTGGCCCGCATGAAAGGGCCTGAATTCCTAGAAACAGGGTGGAGATCAAGTTAAAGGAACAGACTTTGCCAAAGAAAGCCACTTCAGCATAGTGTTCTCTTCCAAGAACTAGCAGAAGCCAAAAGATGAGGGCAGGTTCAGTGTGTGCCACCATTTAGACACGTTATCTCAAGCTCCTTAGTTTTGGCACATTCCAATCTGTTACCTCAATGCTAATCCTTGAATTCATAGAAATCACAAGATGTAGGAGTTACAAATGTGTAGGCTTACAGATTCTCTATCATACGCCAGGTTTTCTACAATTGGCGCCATTTTCTGTAGTAGTGTACTCCATTTTCATGCAGTCATAATTCCAGTCCATAATTTCTAAAGATGCCATATTTATTGCCTGAGTGCAGATCTAGATCTTATTACTGGGTGTACAAGTCCTGAGATGGTTCTCTTCTGGGACCTAGAAGATCCGGATTATATTCCTAGTTTACAACCCAAGCAATCATTTGTTAGTATTCCATATTTTCAGGTACTTACTGGTAATGGCAGGGATAACAGAAGTCACGGGAAGAGTGGGAGTCTAAGTAAATGAGTGTTCAGGTAAGACAATGTGCCTTTCCATTTAGGCAACTGTTAACAGTACAGGTTCTGCTTCCTGAGTATGGCATACCTGATTAGTGAGAGAGTTCAATACTTGGAAAGAAAATAAGGAAGAAATAAACAAAAACATAATTTTCATAGCCCATGCACACTTAGCACAGGAGTGACACATATGGTTAGCACTGCTTATGCCTTACTGCTAACTATATAATCCATGTAAGTATTTATAATACAGCCATTATCAGTATAAACATACAGCTTAGTCATATGTTGACCCATAATGAAAAAGTGACATTGAGATCTTTTCTTCACTTAATAGCACAAGGTTTAAGCAGGTTTTAGGAGATGTTGAGCAGGTCTCAGAACACTCATTTTTCTGAGATGCATACTGAGGCTTTTTGACATGAAATAATTGGGAAGGAGCAGCCTGCTATGGAATGCATGGATGCAAATTGAATCCATATCTGAAGGATGTTGTTTTAATTAATGCTGGGAATCTGATACCAGTGTATTTGAAACACTGTTTATGTTAATCTTGAAGGAACTAGTTATGACTAGCCTACAAATGTGAGAATGTCAAAGCATGGTTATAGTAAAGGAACTGAACTGAGAGAAGCAGTAACCCAGAATTTGATACATAGAATATTATGAGTCTGTTGTAAAATTAACGAAGTACAGATGATTAAAGGAGTGGTTTAAACATGTTATTAGCTTATGCACAGTTATTGTACCACTGCTACCTTTCCGGTTCTGAAAACAACACAATGCTTTGGAAACTGTGGAGGCAAGCCCTTCTGAGAAATATATACAGAAACAAGATCTGATAGCAAATGTTTTGTATGAATTTGGGGCTTACTCTTTTGGAGTCTTAGATCTGACATTTACTTTGTATTTGTTATGTAGCCCACCCATACTAATTTTTCCTTAATGTTGCACTTTCTCTAGTTCAGCATCACCAGCACTATAATTTCATAATACAACATGGAAAAATGGAGTGGAAAATGTAGATGCTTTCTCTCCAGCTTGTAGAGATAAAAAGGAGTATATACTGGAGGTCCGTGATGTGTTTGCATAGCCTGCCAGAAGGAATAGAATAAATGTCTAGTGGAAAATAAAAGACGGCATTGGTTTGAACATTGGCTGGAAGAAACAGACTAAAATCAAAAAAGTTTCATAACACAGCCAGCAGGCTGTTTGATCATCTAGTCACCTCCTGCTTATCCAGATACTTCCGCATTGTGTTGAGAGACTTCAGTTAAACCAAAGCATTTTCATGCTCAAAAGCCTAAGCTGTAGTATGTGACCAGAAGCAAAAAGAGTAGACCAAAAGGCAAGGTTAAGGAAATGAATGTGTGAAGTATGCCTAGAAGATGGTACCAGGCAATCCCTCTACACAGCTAAAGAGCTTTCTAAAAAAAGGTATCAAAATCAAAGAAAGTATAATATTAGATCACAGGTGAAAACAAACTATAATGTAAAAAGTTATTGATTATGGAATAACAAGAAGGCTTGACCACAAGAATGTTAAATAATCATTGCTAAAATAGTCTAAAAGTTGTTAACCATAATAATGCTATAGGTATAAAACATTCTGTGGAATACAATTTTCAGTGGCAATATAATTTACATCTCATCATTCACAGTTTGTATAAAACATGAAGTTAAAGTATATTCTGCTGCTGGCACAGAATTTTTGCTAATACTATAGCTGTGAAAATTTTGTGATTATTTCCCATTTCCATAAAGCACTCATACAATGTTTTCCTTTATGGAAACATGGGGTTTGATCCAGTTTTTAATGAAATTTCAACTGCTTTATCACAAGGATGTATAAGTAATCTGGTGACATCTTTATGTGCTCCATTGGCCTGCAGGATGCCAGGAAAGTGGAAGCAATGTTCTTCCCCAAGGAAATGAACACTGATCTATAGTACTCCCAGGCTGCCAGCTCTCAAAGTAGGGCTAAACCAGAGGCAATACTGGATGGCTTTATCTGGCACTCCATGTAAAGAAGGATTTGTAAAAGATAGTAAAAGAATTTCTCTAGAAATTACATTAAGCCCCTTTTGGGGACTCTTGCTCTGTATTTTCTCATGAATAAAGGGTAGAATCCAGGTTCTGCATTTTATTGCCTTTTTATGCTAACAGTGATTCTGAAACTTACATGCTCCCTAGCCCAGCTTATGTCCCCTGCAGAGAGGTTGAGAGGAAGAAGCAGGAAAGCTGTTGGAAGAGGAAGATACCAGTGGAAGTGGTCCTAACATTTTACTTCATGATTCAGTCTTTTTATTTTTGTTTTTGTACAATAAAAGAGGCCATATTTCCCTTGGAAGTTTAAATCCCAGAAGCAGTGAGGAAGCATAGTATGTCATAATATTAAAATTGGAATTAATTTTTCAGTTTTGGGTTTTGTTGATTTTAACTTAATGGACATTCTGAAGCTGTCTTTAGCATCCTATGTTTTATTTAACAAAACTAAGCCTAACAACCCGCATCTCTCCTGGCTCATAGTGCGTTGATAGTCCTTAATTGCCCCGACCAGCCTCACCTGGGCTCCTTACTAACACCTCTGCCCTTGGGCCCAGGAACCCCATTCAAGGTCAGCAGCAGAACTTGGTTTCCTTCTTGCATAGGCCTATAGCAGCATTGGTCTCTAACTCTATCATTGCCTTGTTCTGGCTACATGGTCTGCTGAGCTGATCCTGTGCTAATCCTCATCTCCCAGACTTGCCTCCAGCCTGCCTCACTATGGTCTGCCTGTGATTTGGGCTTTATGTTGAACCTAGCTGCCACTCCTGGGTCTTCTCTATCCCTTGCTTGGGTACCTTGGGGCTGGGCACCCTTCACATACATTGTCCCAGAGAAGGAAAGAAGCAATTATAATATTCAAGGCAGTAAATCTAGAAGTGGCTGTTTTTAAAGCGTTCAGTAGCAATTACAAAGCTGCAGAAAGGAGTAAATTAAGTGCAGATTAAACTAGCTTTTGAAGCATTTAAGCATTTTTAGCATAGAAAATAATGCATGAATTATAATGAAATTAAGTAAAAAGACTGAATATCACCAAATCTGGGAGCTTGTATTTTGCAGTTGGGTGTTGCTCATGTTCATCTCGGGAGAAATTTCACTTTAACCTGGCAACACGCAGCTTTCTGACAAATATATTTTATCTGATCAGCTAGTATAGATGGGAAAAGGAGACAAGCTTTCAGGTGCACAATGATTTATTTATTCAGATCTGAAATAGAAGCAGTGCACTTATAAGTTTAATAAAAATTGAGGGCCTTTTTTCTTTGTTACCTTTAGAGCATACCGGAAGTAGCAGCTGACTGGAAATAACTGGTCAGTCTGCTGGGGATGATACTTTTTCTTGTGTATGTGTAGGAAATAAGCATCAGTCTTTAGCTTAGTTTCAAATGCCAAGTCTCACCCCTGTTTTTGTGGTAGTGTTCCTGTAGCTGTAATGGTTTCCTCAGGACAAAGGCAGAAGTGTGTAGACAGACATAGTACCGCTTGTTGGTGACACCAAGAAATACAGATGAAAGCCTTCCTTCAGACTTGGGATAGTAATGGGAGATGCCTCCTTGTTATACTTCTGTGACTGCCTCTTGCAACACACAGCTAAGGCCATGAAGTGGTCTGCTATGGTGCAGACAGCTGCAACAGGTTGATGTCCTACCACCCCTTTTCATTTTCTGCTCTGCTGAAGATGATTGCCTGTCAATCCTCTGCTGATAGAGCTTTCTAATCTTCTTTAAACAAAATCATAAGGTGCTTGGGATCAGATAGGGGCTGTCTCCAGGGGCTGGGTGTGGCTGGAGCAGGCAAGATTCACATCATCCTCTGCATGTGCTGAGAGGCGGCAGTTTAGCTCCCAGCTAGGACAAGTAATAAAGCTCTGGGCTGCCCTAACCCCACAAGCCATCTCTACAGCAGAGAATCTCACAAAGGCCGCCTCTGGAGCAAAGCAGAGGTTGAGGCAGAAGGCTTTCGATTGGCATAGAATGTGGACCAACAAGGGTATAAAGACAGTTCTTAGCTATCTGCATGGGTGTTTATGCAAACTTTCTAGGACTTGTTCAGGTTTCTGGGGATCTCCCAGCATTCTAGGTAGAAGGGCAAGTTTTTCAGCCATTAGTTAGACAAGGTCTCTTACTTCCCAGAGTCAAAGAATTCCCATGGGGATTGCCCTGGGGACCTCTTACTCCTCTCTTAAAAAAGTTTGTGAGAGTCTATTTGCAGCTTTTTCTTTCAGCAGCTGAATAATACATATTTCTGCTACCTGACACATTTATTTTTTTTTATTCATTCTGTGTTTTAATTTTGATCTGTATCCAATGTGCTTGAGAAATATATTTTTTTAATTACTTTCCTTGTTCTCTTTACTGGCTTTTCATCTGTAAAATAATGGTCTCTGGCAGCTTTTGGCATTGCAGATTACCTAGATCAGTTACAACGAGGTGACTCAGCATTCTGTACAGCCACTTGTGAAGATTTGAGACAGGCCTCGCTTGATTAATAATCATTGGCCTATTCTTGAGATAAATACATGCTGGATTTTGCCCAAGGGCTACAGAGTGGGCACTCCAGGGAATTTAGTGGGAGAAATCTGTACTTGAAATTACTTTTGTTTTAAATCTGTTTATTTAATGATTGCTTGCTTGAAGGTAATACCACTGATAAGGAGGAAAAACCAGTCAAAAATGTAAAGAGAGAAGTACATTCATTAGATGTTTTTTTTTATCCTGTTCGAATATAAAAGCCAATTCTCAGAGGAAAGATTATATGGCAGACCCGATAGTGGACTAGGTTCCTGAGGTAGGTTGAAGCTCACAAGATGTTTGCTTGTGTCTCCATGGTGCCTTTCAGCCATGACATTTGTGATATCAGGGCCTTGGCCGTGAGCAGTAGTCCCCCTCTTGCCCATGCCAGAGCTGCTTCCCTCAGTGGTGACTGGCATATCTATGTTGATATTTATCACCAGCCACATATGAGCATGTTTTAGTTGATTTCCTGGAAAACTAGTGTGACAGTTTTACCTGCATGCTGGCCTCCCCCAGTAACTTTTGAATCAATTCCCCAGTTTCAGTCTTATCTGCCAAGTAGTGTGGGCTGCTTATGGGCTGCAGCTCCACCACTTCCGTCTGTCTGTTGAGGTAAGCTTCTTTGTGCTGTGTGATGGCAATGGCCAATGGTGCACATGCAAATCCTGGAGACATGGCAGAAGATACCAGTTTGTCTAATAGGCTAGTCCGTCACTTTTTTCACCATGCCCTCTTGGCAGCTGAGGGGCAGAACACTGGTGGATTTGTGAGTTAGCTCACACAGTTTTATCTGCTCATTCCAAATGGTGGTTCTTTCCCAAGCAGCTGGTCAAACAGAGATGGGTAGGAGACTTTAGAAAGACTTGAAACTATTGGATTGGAAATGGGAAGCAGTGAGGGAAAGGGGTGAACAAGCAGTATGTAGGGAACATGCTGGGGAGCTGACAGTATTGTGATTGAACCTGATATTCAGAACAGGCAAGTCAGGGTTATTTTTCAGCTATTCATGACTTCTACATTTAAGAAGTTGGGCGCCTGTTTTGGTGTATCATTGGGGGAGGGGTGTTGAAATAACTTAGCAAAAACATCTACCAAGTGTATAATCTATGCAGTATTTGAGTGCTTCTGCTTGTGTATCAGGGAAGTGTTTCTCTGAAGGAATCATATGCGATTCTGCAAATCCCAGGTTCATTTGCGGAAGGAGAAGAATAAGTGGATGTGTGCACAGAAAAGTCAATATACCGAAATGAAGACAGCAACAGAAGACAAAACACAATATGTGTGTTTTTAGAGGATCTGTCAATCTAAAGTAATAACAAATAAGTAAACAGAACCCTTTTAATTTGTGCAAGTTAATCCTTTTCAGGGCTGAATTAACTAAAGCATATCCCTATGAAATAACCTTCATTATATAAATCAGTGTGCTGATGGATTACTGAGTTTGCAGCCAAAAAACTACACCACCATAGGTGTGAAGTTTCCTGATCATCTAATAAATTGATAACTTTGAAGCCTAGTTGTGACAATTTAAATGTCATCACTATTAAACAAGTTGCCAAAATGCAAACAACCATCCTAAGTCATTAAAATGTAATTATAAAGGACAGCTGGGTCTACTATCAATCTGGGCTGCGGGGACTCATAATGGGGAAAAATATGAAACTTTCACACAAACAGAATGAGTCTGCTGTATGTGCCAACAAGAGCCTGCATGGGAAGCAAGGGAAACATGTATTTTGTACATACAGTTACTGATGCTTGTAGAAGGCTTGTGTTATGGAGCTGGATGTAGGAGTTAGTGACAGCATGACATCCAGCAGATGCCTTCATCTTTTTTTTGCCATATATGAAAAGTCCTTTTGCTTATTAACAGGATAGGCTTTGCTAATGAGAGGCAGGTAGACAGGGTGGCAGTTACAGTCTAACAGAAATTACTATCAAGTGGGACTACATTTGTTTTATTGTGGAATGGCAGCACAGGTGGTGTAATCCCTGTTTTGAGAACCAGGTGGACTTTAAATGATAATTAAGATTTGCTTTTTGGTTGAGGGGAATAAAGAGAAAAGAGACTAAAAGGCTTTGCAGGCATGGACTTGATGTGTTTATGAAAGCTGTGTTTAGTCATGTTGGTAATTAAGTTATTGAACTTTCTGTTTATTATTTGATTGTTACTTATTTGACACTTTGAAATTGCCATGAGATGGGCAAGTCCAGCTGCTGCTCGGGACTTGCAGCTTGAAGAGCTTGTATAGCTCTAAATTCGTATTGGTATCAGCTACATCCCAGTAGGTTCTGTCTTTTGCTCAGCAGTGCAGTAAGTAGTTGATTAGATTTACTGCTGATACATACAGTGGAAATTGTGTAACAAACTAGAACTGTGATACTGCTTCATTAAAATAGTAGCCCCAAAAGGTCCCACAGTCTTCTGATGTATGATTTATATGTATTATGGACCTACAACAGCTGCTAGGTTCCACAGTTAAGCTCCATTTTCCCTAAATGTGGCAGGAGGGATGAAATAAATGGGAATTGCTGATAATTGGTAAAATTCTAAGAGAAATACCTTTTATGTTATGTATCTTGATGCACATAACAACTCAAGTATTGGATAGCTACTTTTTTGAGGCTTTTAAAAATATAGATTTTAAAAATATGATGAGCACTGACATATTGTTTGAAAGGTTTTTTCCTTGTACATCAGCCTACAGCACATCATTCTCAAAAAATTATGTTGCAAACAATTCCCAGATAAGTTCTAACTGATCAGTATTCCTGAAATATTTAGATGTCAAATTTTCCATGTATAATTTTCTACTATGACGTAAATTCTTATGGTGCCTTGGGGCATTCATTGTGCTGAAAAACTTGTTCATTTATTTTCACTAAAAGTGTGATATTGCATATGGGTGTTCACAAATCATTAGTTTCCTTCCTTTTGTATTCTTGGACATGATATAACAACTGGGTGTACTGGGGTAATTATCTACCTTTCACTTTTGTAAATTGTAATTTTTGTTTTGTAATGAGAATCAGTTTGTATGGAGCTTAGAGAAACATTTAAGATTATGAACTGTTTCTAATGAACAGACTGTTTTCTGATGCAAATGGAAAGCCAAATTGAGAGTGAGCTTCATTTCTTTTATGAAGAAGGGTACAGCTTTTCAACAGATTTTGTCCTTATTTTTTTGGCAGATTTGGACTGCCCTACTCAAGAGCATTAACAAGCCTCAGCCTATCAGCAATGGAAATGGGGCACTAACCTGCCAAATACAGGGAAATGAATAAATGGAAGAACAATAAAAGTCAGTAAAGTAGGAAATCTCATGCAGTGTGAATGATTTCCTTTATAGCAAAAGCAAAATTTTCTGCTGTTTGTTTCACACAGCTACACTAAGGATGAATATGTTGTTGTCAAAAATGTTCTTAGGAAAAGCATGACAATTCCACAGATCACACTGGCTAATGGGTGGAATGGTTATTTTGGAAGAAAACATAAGCTTTCCTGTGATTTGCATTCATGTCCTCCCAATATGAGATGACAATTTACTGCAGGTTTAGGAAATTAAACTAAAATGTTAGTTTTCCAGGTGCACTGAAGAGGCTTTGAAATTAACTTAGCAATGATGAAGCTGCATGGTATTTCTTACTGCATAGTGAGAGTCAGCAAGCTGACATTGTAAAATATCCTTAGTAATAGTCAGATGGAAAGTCTGGAGGGGATAAAGTCAAAGAAAGGTTAACAGCTGACATCAAATCAGAAGCCAGATGTGCTGACCCTTAATCATAGGCTTTTGCAGGCTTTTTTGGACTGCAATTCAGCATAACATTATTGAATTCACCTTTAGATTAAGCTGGTTTGCTTTGACACATACAAACCCATATGCAAGTTAATGGCTGTGTCATCCTCTTCATTATGCAAGCTTTGATAACAGATCAGTGAGGTGACCTCTGCAAGCACTACTTTTCAAGGTCCTTAACCATTTGCATTTTCAATGAATGGAAAGTGTCACTCCCCATTTAGGTCATGTTGGATCATTAGTTTTGCATATACAAATTAAAACTGGGAATATTAATATGCAACATGTTTCCTTTTTTTCTTGCAAGATAATTTACAGCTATTTAATTCAGTAGTATGTTGTGATGAGAGTCATCTGCTCATTTACTGGTGCAAAATCTTTGCTTTGCAGAGGAAACAGACAGTAGTCCCAGCAAAGGCACAGGTATTAGCGGACTGAAATTAAGCATCGTCAGAAATTTCTGAAGGATTAAAATGACTTTAAAAAAAAAGAAAATATGTTTTCATAAAGGTTTGAAGATGACGAAGTTAAGATTGTGTATGCAAACCCTAACTATTCCTTGTTGCTTATATATGATTCTGCAGTCTCTTTTGCTAGATCATTATGCAGAGATTTTTTTGCAGAACTGAAGTGAAAAAAGACTTTATATGGTACAATTTCTACTAGTTTAACAAGTATTTTTTGATTATTAATGTAAGCTTATGTTGTGTGATCTTTATTCAGAGGATATACTTTTGACTTGCTCACTTACACAGTGCTTTCTCAACAAACCACATAGTAATAGGTAGTATTAAGGTCAATGGCAACAAATCCATCTCTCACACTGTGCACTAAAGAAAGCATTTACTGAATATTGTACCAGTGTAGAATCACACTCATTGCTGATTCCACTGAAATGACTTATCTTTCATGCAACTGTGGGGAAGGAGTTAGTCAAGATCTGACCAGTGAGTGTATCACCTTTGCAGTATTCATTGTGCATGGTCCAATTCACATACTGAATAAGGCAGGTAAGCAAAAGAGATGACTTGTTTCTTAGATTTAATAATATCTGACCCTCTTCCTGGTGAAGTGACTTCAGTGGGGATTGTAAGCTCCTACAGTGAAAGACCTTGATTCTGTCCATAATGACCTGGAAACCCACATAAGATATTATAATCATGGCTGTTAGCATCATATCTTGGTTATCAGGTACTGAATCCACAGAACTCAGTGGTCAGGTCTCTTCTGTTCACAGGGCAAGGGAAGTCATGTGTATGGGTGAGGCTTTTCCCATCTCTGATTTTAGAGTCTATTTCTTGTATTTCTTAACTCCTATTTCACTAATTTATGTGCTTTATCCTTTGTTCCTATTAACTTGCTGTGGGAGAGCATACTTAAATTATTTTAACACTTTAAACCTGAATTTGTGGTCCTTCTTATCTCATCTAGGTGAGGAGCTGCAAGGCAGCAGGTTTTGGTGGTTTTGTCTTCTGCTCACAGAAGTTTTGTCTGAGAAGCTGGTCACTTAATTTCTGAGGAATGCAGTTATTGAGGAAGGACTGTCATCACAGATTTAAAAAAATCTGGCTATACAAGGCTGCTTCCACAGAGTTGGCTGCAGTTTTCCAGTTCCCCTGACAGGTCTCTACTTAGTGAAGGCTTTGGACTTCTAAATAAATATATTTCACTTGCAAGTCCTAAGACTTCAAAGCGTATATCTGATTCATCTAGGCATGCTTGCTTTTTAAGGTTTGATGTGCAAAAGTCATAGATCTAAAATACAGCGCTTAAGACTCTGGGGTAGGTATCCATGTTGTATTGCTAATCTGTTAGAGCTCTGTGTGAATCTCCAATTGGATGGCAGAGGTAGACATTGCATTGCAATTAATCAGCTATAATCCTCATAAAAAGGACACCTATAATCTAACTGATGGGTTTATTTGCATTCTGAAGTGACTGATACCAGTATCAGTCACAAGATCAGCTGAGGAGGAGGGCATGACTGATACCTTTTCATACCTGGGTCTTTAGAGTTCTCCCTGTGTTGTGGTTTAAGCTTAGTCGTAAATTAGACAAAGCATGTAGCCTGCTTGATTTCCCCCACAACCTGTCCTTCCCCCCACCCCCCCCAGTCCCGGAGGGATGGGGAGGAGAATCGAAAGAATGCAACT
>WYDI02030901.1:42640-73199 GCA_009867235.2 Psittacus erithacus
AAGTTAGAAACACAGTGCTGCACCAGCCACTAAGAAGGAGAAAAAATGACTGCTACTGCTGAACCCATGACACCCTGGTTATAAGAAAAGAGGTAGTGAGGGTAATTTGTACCAAAACCAGACCATCAAGACTGTGGTGAGTTGGTGATGATGTACTGTGGTGTATCACGTACACAGGACCTTGGTGCGCGTTTAGTGTTTAGGACACTAATGCTATTTACCAAGCTGGACCTATGTTTTACATGAGGCTTGTTACAGCACTTAATGTGACAGAAGAAACTGGATATTCTACAGTAGCTTAATTAAAATGAAGATATTTGAAGTTAGTTAAATATGAAAGTGTTTCATTATGAGAATTAATTCCTCTGGGATGTTATTTTTTTATTACTTTTCCCACTACATGGACAGCTTTGGACTGGAGGTTAAGAACAAAAGCTGGATGCTTTTGCTGAAATTCTCCATACAGAAATAATTACTTAGGGTAATATTGTAACTTATCTTTCAGTTCCAGACCTGACAATTCTTCCAAATGATTAGGCAAAAGCAGACCTCACAAATTTTTTTATTTTCAGGTGTTCTGCAGACCCAGGAAGATGTTATTTATAATCTGTTCCTGTATTTAAGTTGATCTTTGTCATTGTGTGGTGAGAAACATCTGTTTTAAACAACAGAAGCTGAGATTATTAATCACTATTCTAGAGGAAAGAATTAATTGAGTAATAAACTGAATAGCTATAGATTCATTCAATACCTGGAGCTTTACTGATAGCATGGATAAATTGAAGGTTTCATTGAATTGAGATGTCAGTCTTGCATCTGTCATCACAGCTAAATAATTTTTAAAGGCTTAAAAAGCCCAAGAGGTATCCTGTCCCCATGTGAAATTCATAATTCATTTATTCCTGTTCCCTGGGTGCTATTTTTAGAAATAGCAGAAGAAACAGACAAATTAGTAACTGTGTTCATGTTTATAGTTTAATCCTATGAAATGGGGGAAAAGTAAGGCAATTGTAGCAATCTGCAGAAATTAGATTTAGTAGCGCATTTGAATTTCTTTTTGGTAAAATATTCAAATTGGAAAATTGTGTGATCCTTAAAGATTTCTGTCTGTGAAAGCAAACAGAGGAACTGCAAATGGACACAGAAGGGGTGTCTGGAAGCAGCCTCTGTGAATGCTGCCAGTCACAACAAGGAAATGATAGCGTGCAAAATAGACTGAATAAAGTCAAATATTTTAATTTGGTATTTTCATCAGATTTGTACTTGTAACATGTCAAAAACAAATGCAGAAGTGTGCAAACTTGGGGAGATCCTGAGTGAGAAAATAAGTTAAACTGCTCTATAATTATTCGAAATCTGGTCCTTGAACTAAGACCCTGCAAAGAAAAGGAGAGCAAAGACAGAATTCCTGGAGGGAGTAGTCTCATGTAAAACCTGTATAGAATGAGGAAGCCTCAGATTTGTGTTCTGCAACTTAGTCCTTGAGTTTTAGGCCTTTAACTCTGCTTTCTTCAAATTTAAGATGCAAAGATAAGAGCATGGTCCGAACAGTCTGTGCACTGTGCTGAGCCGCACATCTCCTAATCACACTATTATTGCATGAAGGGAAGCCTTGAAAATCAAACAAAACCAACCTATTTTTCTGCTTGCTCCCCTCCACACACTCCCGCATTTTATAATCATCCTGATTTTCTCAGATTTTACAATTGGACTCTGCTGGCTCCTTTCAGCCTACCTGAATACATCAAATAATAAATTTTGTCTTTATCAAAGGAAACAAAAAAAAAAATGCAGATGTTCTCCACTCTAAGACCTTCTTCTCCACAGCTGGTCTTATGTGTTGCATAAAAACAGCTACTAGATGTACTTTCAATGTGAACACCAACATGTAAATCTGTATGAGGAGACCATGGAAACAGGGTGCTCATAGACTCTTCGTTCCTGTGGACTGTATGGCAAGGGTAGTGTTCTCTGAATCTGTTGGCTACTAATAATCCCCAGTAATGCTTTGTAAAGAATAATCTAATACTGTAACAACATAATAGGAGGAGAGAAAGTATTTATTTAAATCAACTAAAACATCCTCAAGAATTAATGCATTAAAGTGGTTAGAAAAGTCAGCAGAGAATAACTGGCGTGGAGACCTCCTCAGGTTTGTCAGCAGACTGTTAAATGGTTGAAGCTGCTGTAGCACTGTCTGTGCCAAATAGATGCAACATAATTTTCAGCACTAGAAAACCACTTGATAGCAATAATTTGTAATAAGTTGTATTCATGTATTTAACTTGTTGTATGCATAAATGCTATTATTTAATACTTGCACACGTGGTTGTATGTGAATACATAGTAAAAGAAAGAAATTTACTTATTACTTCTTAGCATTACAAATTACATAGTAGCATAGTAGATGTTTTTTTGGTGGTCAGTCTTTCTTGCAACAATCTTTCTCTGTTCTCTTTGACAGGAATGAGAACTAGGCTCCTGGATTTATTGAAAGGTCCGGCTTTCAGCGTCCAAAGTTAACGAAAAAAAAAAAAGTTATTTTGTTTTAAGAAATAGGATTTTTCAGCTCAATTTTAAAATTTAAATTTATAGGAGCAGTCTGAAAGAGGTGGAAATCGTCCTGTCTTTGCATTACCTATGTTGTGCTGAGTACAGTATCAGGGCAGCAAGTAGTTTTTTCTAATTTTAGCATCCACACTGAGGAGACCAGATGCTGTTTAGATAACGAGGCTTTATTTTTGAGGAAAGCAACTGCTGTTGACAATAATAGTGGCTAGCTATAGTTTTTTATTTGTAACTGTAGCTGTCGGGTTTGTTAAGATGCAGGTCTTGGGGTGAGTACAGATTCTGGCTGAGAAATGAGGGAGAATAGAGGGAACCTGGAAACTCCCATATAGAAATTCCCCTTTATCTGAACTGTGTAACTTCAGAGGCTCTGTAAATTGGATGTGACATGGTATATGTCTTCTAAAAGAGGTATCAGAATTAGAGAAAAATTAAACTCTTACGTGAATGTTTGATTTGTAATGTTTGCCTCACAGTTAATGGTCTCTTTGTCTCTGTACTCAATGAGATTTTTCCATAAGTCAACTAATACAGCTTTTCTAGATAAACATATGTGCATAAATTAATATTTCCTTTTCTTTCTACATATATATTACACTTTCCTTTCTGCTGGAATATTTTCACTGTAGACAGAAGCAGTTTACCATGGCTCTGGAATTAACAGTAACTTGGATCTCCTCAGTTTACTAATGAAACAGGGTTTGAACTGATATAAAAGAAATATTTTTTTATATAAAAAAATCAGCTCAATAATTGTTTCATGGCTAGATCAGCACTGTACTTGGATGACAGGCTGTTTCCCATCTTATTTCTGATACTTGGAAAGAAGGATGTATTTCTTTATTATTAAGCTCCCAAAAATCTCAAAAGACAATTTTTGGAAGGAAGTTCCAGTATCTGTTAAAAAGTAATTCTCTACTTGTTAGAAACAAATCATGTAACATCACTGCTTGATTTATCAGTGTACTGATAAATCATTTTTAGTTTTGTCAGTGTAGCAGGACTGACAGATTTATTTGGGGATAATTGTATATACTGGTTTGGTAAACAGCTTTTAATTGCATACATTCAAGTTGCTTGTTTTGATCATAAAACCAGAAAAATTGACCTTTTATATGATGGTCCTAAAGTCATCTGTAATTAAAACTACCTCGGAGGATTGTAGATGAAAAACAAATCCCATTATTTTATCAATCTTTGTTGAACCCGATTGATCTTAGAGATGTAATAAACCATCTCTGAGTATTTCAGTAATTTAATCTATGTACAATTCTATAATAACTGGGGAAAAAAAAGTTAGGTAATTTTAGCCTACAGGGCAAAGCTGCTGGCTGCCTTTCTGGCATCTTTCTGGCATCTCATTTTCTTGCTCAATTCTAGAACATTTGATGTACTAAAATGTAACTAGAGAAATAATGTATTAAGAAGGCAGATAACAACTCTTCATATTTGATTTTGTGGCTCATTTTTATTAAAAAAAAAAAGAAAAGAAAAAAAAAAAAGCTGCTATTACTGTTACTAAATGCTCCATAATACGGTAGCTTCCATTGATTGGAATCCTATTGATGTGTGTGTTTCTGGAAACATAATCCATATTTGCCATTCCTGAACTTCAAAGCCTCCAAACCCCATTACTTCACGCCCCATTAGCTATTTTATGGTCTTGATCAGATCAGTATTTCTAATCTGAGAAATTAGTATTTCTAATCACATAGATCAAGATATTTAAATGCTTAGGGGCAGGTGCCCAGTCCTGACTAGTGCCATTTCAGGTGCAGCATATCTGAGTTGCTTGCACTGGATGCCATCCATGGCCCATGCAGGACCTTGGTCCTTCTGGAGGAGTACCTGCAGTGGTTCCTCTCTGCACCTTTAGCTCAGTCTAGAAAACACTTCCAGGAGCCAGGATCAGCGGGCATTTCTGAGAATATTCTTATTCATGACCTGTTAATTAAATTTTACCTCATTTAAGCATTAGTAGTTACAATGTTCCGGGTAACTAGCAGTTATTAACTTCAGTTAGGCTAAAACCAGTTTCTTCAGTGATGTCTCCCAGAATGGCTGTTCCAATTTGGCATGTATCATTTAAGTGCCAATTACTATGGCAACAGTTTAAATGCATGTGATACTTTTCATTTTATACAGCAAGCCCCCTAAGTAGAGCTAGGAGCTGAGAGAAATTAATGGGTTTTGACTTAGACTGTTTAGACCAGGCTAGGAAAGGAAAAACTCGAATAGTGGTAAAAAAGAAAAACCTAGCTTGGGTTATTTTTTCCTGTGGACAGAACTCAAAACAATTGACAGTATTTTGTCTAAGACTTCCTAAATTTGTTTCTTGTCTGAGATCAGTCATGAAAATTGAGTCCTGAAAGTATGAAGAAAATTAAATAATGTGAAAATGGGATTTACATTCCTCCAGTGCCTTCCTTTGCATGATAAAATGTATGAACCTGCAGCATACTTACTCAACATTTGGCATATATGAAATAAATATTTTTTTAGTGCTTAATACACCTCCCACCCCCACTACCACAGGCAAATCCCCCTCCAAATGCGAATAAAGTTTTTTGGCCACTGAGGCAAACTAAAACAGAAAGCACAGTAGCTAACGTGTATGAGTGGTCTTGTGCTGTATTTTTGTATTTAAAATTTAAGTATGGCTTTCTGGGGAAAAAAAAATAAATAATATAGAGGTAATGACCTGCACTTGAATCAGCTACAGGTGCAGCTAGAAATCGAGTGAAAACCAGACTTTGGATGACAACTTCTGCCTAAGTGTTACCATACAACTTCTTGATCCCTGATGTATGGCCTCCTTATGGGGGCAATGGTTAAAAAATGTTTGGCAGAAATCTGCAAATAAAAAGAGGTAACAGACTGGTAACAAATACATCCAATTAAGGTGATTCCAAGATGAGCCCAGTTCAGACCATCCTAAAAAGGCCATTTGTTATGGAAGGCATCACAAAAATATTTTCTGGGGAATTGATCCTAATATGCAAAGGGTTTTTGTGTGAAAAATATAATGAAAACCAGTGTGTAAATTGTGAGATTATGACATCAGTGCTGCTTGCATCACACACTAGCATGTGGGCATATTCTGGGTCTCATCCCATAAACTGTTGAGGTAGTGCAGTTTAGGAGAGGTATGGGATCCTAAGCAAGTAATTTAATTTGTACTTTGGATCATTCCCTGTTCAATAGCTCTTGATTTTTAAAGGCAGTGGATTCCTTACAGCAATTTGTCAGGTTCCTAAATCTTCTTGTTTAATGTAGAATTAATATCACTGTTTACAACTGTTTCTTAAATGTAGAAGACATTTGTTTTAAAATGTAAATATGAATTTCTCTGAAAGAAATTTTTTCCCTTGGCATATTAAAATGGTACAATGTGGAAATTGTTGAAAGAAGGAAAGTCCTCATCTGCACTGCTTCATCATTCGTTAAGCTCTAACTGGAGAATACTCATCCTGAACTTGATGCTACCTCTCTGAGGCTATACTATGTTGTGTCCAGAGGATTACCGAGATACATCCTGTTGAGCTTGTGCTTTGAAACATCAACACTTTAGTCTGACAAAACCTTCTAAAAGTTAGACTCCAGTGATCATATCTTGTAACAAAAACAAATATGCAGTATACACAAAAGAGATAACAGGGACTTAATGCAGTGTAAATTCCAAAAGCTGCCTAATGAAAAGTCATGGTGCAGTATCACCGGTGTGATCTCAAAAGATACTATATGCAATCTAATACTGTAATTAAATATTTGCAAATCATGAGGTTTTGGGGATAGACTTATTTTGGTTCTTACTGGATAGGAAGTGAAGGTTACTAGATTGTGCTTCCTGATCAAGAAGAAGCTGAAGTGTTGGAATAATAAGAACTTCAAAATTGGAATATACCTAGATTACTAATCCCTACTGTGTGCCATGAATATGAATATTCATTAAACTGAGTCCGAAATCTAGTTCTGCAGTCCCCTTCCACTGATGGTGTGATTTTTGTTAACGCAAATTTGGAGTCAAATAATGGTTCATAAATAACAGTATTTCCTATAGAACTTGCCATGCCATAGGAAGCTCTGCACAGCCTAGGCTGTGCAAACATGGACTATGTGAACAGTTTTCAAAAAACTCTTACAGGATAAAGTGAAATTAATCTTAAAAGCATGTGTGTGTGCTGCATCATACTAAGGTCCATTAAGGTTGCTATTTGATGACAGAGGCATGTACAAGAGTAAGACCCATAAGTAGTGGCAGTTACCCTGAACACACTCCCAGCTTCTGCAGATCTGTACCTCATTAACCTCTAGAGCTGGCTGTGATGTCTTTGTATTGCATAAACAGACTTTTCCCAGTACCTGTCCACTGATTTTTCAAGTCACAGCATCCTGTGGCAATGATTTTACTCGTTCGTTGACAGTGTCTGAAGAAGTAACTTTGTATTTGTTTTGAACCTTCTAGTTTTAGTCCATGTCTTTTATCTTTTGTATTTGAACAATCAATTATTTTTCAACTTCCTGATGCTAGTAATGATATTTCTGGATATATTATCCCTTCTTGGGCACTCTTTTTCCAGTCTGAAAAATTTTACCTTGCTAGTTCAGTTTGAGCAATCTTTAATATTGTTTTCAAGACCAGAAAGAAAAATTTTTCCATAGTAGGCAAGGACAAGGTGCACAATACACTATACTTGGGTTTTGTTGTTTTTTTCTTTTTTTTTTTTAAAAAAGTTATCTTTTTTTCCTTCTCCTTTACCTGATCATTCTTAGGTTCTATTTGAGTTTTGACTGCTTAAGAGTATTGAGCTGATGTTTTCATAGAGCTACCTCTTATGATTCCAAGAGCTACTTCAAAAGTAGCTGTGATTAACTCAGTATGTCACTGAATATGTAAAGCCAAAATTGCTTTTTCCTCCATGCATTTATACTTACCATTTTATTGCCCAGCATTACACGGTGTCATGGGGCTTTTCTGCCACTCTTTGAATCTTTAGTAATTCTTTTAAGGAGCAGAGACCAAGAAAGTGTGTTTAATTTATGATCAGCAGGCCATGATTAAGCCTGATCCTACCACACAAGTGAAAGCTCAAGGAACCCTGAATCACAGCTGGAGCCTGTGAAATAAGTCCATGCCTTCCCATGTTGACAAAAATCAATAAATTTTGTCCACTATCACTGGACATAAATTGAGTCTTTAGATAAGCTCAACTGCTGAACTCTTTGAAAAAATAGTAATACTTGTTTTCCTTTAGAAACCATTCCTTGCTCTTTTGCTCTGCTATCCCATTTTCAGGTTGCCATTCCTGATTAGCACAACTAAGAAAGCAGTAATGATCAAATACCAGCAGTGCATTCTGTTTGGAAGTAATCAGCCCTGAGATCAGACTGTGGTGCAAGGACTAGCAGCAGACAGCTGGTCACAGGCAGCTTCCTTGTGGCCAAAGAAAGGATCTCTGACATCATGCTGCATGCTTTCCATGCAGCTTCTGGCACAGTGGACCCTGAAATGACAGTTAACCCATCTCAGCGGCAGGTATTAGGGGCAGATGTGTGAGAACAGCCCAGCTCCATTCACTCCTTTCCAGCAGAGTGGGCAGACAGGTAGCTCATTCTTGACTCAGAAGGCTTTCACCCATGAGATCCTGTCAGGATCAACACTTTTTCTTCTGTAATTGCTAACCAGCACTGTGTGCAGTAACGCAACACATTACCTTCTTCATCTGTCATTCATGATGAAGCATTAAAAGATGAAATAAAGCTGGCTGAGCAAGACCAAGACTTGCTGCTATCACCAAGTAACCATGGGCAAACCCTTCTGTTTGGCTTTCATTTTCATACCTCTGTGGACTTTGCCACAGTGGTAAAAAAACAAACCAAACCTCATGGACTTATGAAAATCCCTTCCTCAGTCAAAACCTGCTTGAGACCATTGCTTTAAGCCATGTAGAGACAAAAAATGTAAATCGGATAAAAGATTCTGTAACTTGCCTTTTGAAATTCATGCTCCAGGCAATTTTGTCAGTGGTGAAGGAGACAGAATTAAAGCAAAAAAAAAGAAAAAAAAGTCTGTGAAGCATTGAAACCTTTCCTGAGTGTATTAAAAGATGTTAATCTAAAGATGATAGGTGCAGAGCTGAAGGTTGATCAGTGTAGTCTGGGAATTATCCAGAAGTATTGCTTAGCTTCCTGTTAGTTTAGTGATACTTCAGTGGGATATCTGTATTCCCCAAAGGAAAGTATAGGAATTATGTTTTATCTTTCCTGGCTTCTTTAAACAGAGAGATACAAAGGTACATAGAGAGGTAGAAAAATACAAAAAATGTGATCTATATGAATTAATAGTGTGTTTTTTTAAGATGAAAATTGGTTAATAAATCACTAGGACGTAACTTAATGTGCTCTAAATGCTGATATGAGTAAAACATTAATACATGAACCTGAGAATGCACTATAGAAACAATCCTACTAAGTGAGGTATGGAAACGATGACTGATTTTTCTAGTTCTCTTTACTGTGATACAGTGGAATACAGATGTTAACCATCAGATATGCTTACTGTTTGTAATGTAATACATTTGAAGGCTCTAATTAGCTTTCCATATGTGTTATTGATTTGCCTCAAAGAGATGACAGTCAAAGTTGGGGATGTAAGATCTCTTGTTTTGCATTTCCACTGTAACCATGACATTGCTACCATTGTTTTAACAGAGAAATTAAACAACTTGTTTACTTAAGTCATTATTTAACTAGCTTAGAATCAACCACACTATTTTTGAAGGAGGAATTACGCAATTTTCATCCTTTCTGTTGAATGTAGAAAAGTAAATACTACAAATGAGCTTAAACAAAATATACAATCAAATCAACCTTGGAATAAAGCCAGACCATGAATATATCAGTGTGATAGACAGATAGTTGGACTCTTCCCCATGGTGCCCAGTGTCAAGACAAAAGGCAGTGGGCACAAACTGAAATACAGGGAATTCTGTTTAAATGTATAAAAACCCTTTCTTGCTGTGAGGATGGTCAAACAGTGGAACAGGCTGCCCAGAGCCATTGTGGAATCTCCACTTGTGGAGATATTAAAAACCCAGCTGGACAAGGACCTGAGCAATTTGCTGTGCTTTACCCTGCTTAAAATGGGGGGTGGACTAGCTAAGTTCCAGAGGTCCCTCCCGGCCTCACCTATTCTGTTAGTCTGGCTTCTGTCATCAGCTTGCCCTGCTCACTCTGAGTGCATTAGGAGTAGGTTGCTATTGGGGTGGTCACTGCCCACCTGCCTTGCTGCCCCTTGGCACCTGGCTCCCCTTCACTTGCACAGCAGCTCATTCTTCCTGCTCTTGGATAACTTGATTCAACCTTGGAAGGAAATTGAAGAAAATAATGTTCAGAAACTTTTTATTTCCTGCTTTTTTTTTTCTTTTTTTTTCTCTTTCCATGGTATTCCATCCAGAACTATTTTTTACAACTGTTTTGACTAAAGAGTTAGATGTGGAAGATGAGATCAAGTGTTTTAGGAGCAGCTGGGAGCACTGGTTAGAGTAAGCAACTTGCTGGTCAGTTGGGGCAGGAGAATCAAATTGATGAAGCTGATGAACAAGCTATGCTGCTTTTCTTAGAGACTTACAGTGTTATAACTTCACCTTTGGAGGATGTTTCTTTTGGTTTGTAGCCCTGTGAGATTGTCAGTGGATCCTAAAAGTCTAGAAGAAAGTAATAACAAGGCTAATGCCTAGCTAACAAAACAGTCAGGTACATAGAAAAGTGAGCAAAGTGCATAGAGATGTGTCAGGAGAGAAAGGCTGGGAAAAAGAGCAATAAAAGCAGTGACAGCAGAGGGGTGAAAAAAGACCAACAGCCTATGACAGTCATCTGAAAAGTTAAATGAAAGAGGGCTTTTGTTCCTACATTAAAGGTGCATGTTTAGTCTTAACTCGTACTTTCACTCAAATATATTAAGAAAACCAGAAGGAGCTAAAGATATAATTTACCCAAACCCTCTTTTTTTTTTTTTCTTTTTTTTTTTTTTAAGATAGCAGAGTCTCTGTGTGAAAGTGACTTTGTGAGAAACTAGTCTTCATTGTAATTTAAAGGACCACTACATCTTTAATTTGGATGTTCACAGTGGTCTTCCTGAGATGTGTTTCCACCAACACAGCATTACCTAAACACAAGTTTTGATTATCTCCTGGCGCTTACCTATTTGCTCTGCCAGGTTCAGCAGTGACATAATAGGAACTAATTGTTTCAAGCACTTTATGCCTTATGGGATTATGCTAAATTAATCTTCAACCACTTTTTAAGGCGGATAAAAATAGGAACTTTGATCCTTATCAGTTCTTATTTGTTATACTCCTTTCCCTTCTGACATTAAATAAACATATTGACTCCAAATGAATTATTACTTTCAATATATTCCGAGGTGTGCGATCTGAACTTGGAGATGAAAGGTACTGCAGAAACTTAGCTGTATGGAATACAGGCTTTGGACACAGATACTAGAATAGCAACCTCGATTTTGTTCATCTTTCTTGAAGCTAAATTTTTCATACCAAGAGATAGGGATGTATTGTGATAGCCATGGGTATTTATACAGGGAATGAAATGTCTTGATTTTTTGCCAGGATATTCTTGTATGTTAACCCCTTTGCAATTAATTGCACAGCCTGAATTCTTAATAGCTCGCTTGCAAAGCAGGGGAAGTATTCAAATAGACAAAGCAAGGGTATGTTCTTCTCCTTGGTGTGCACGCTTGTGTACCTTACAGAGAAGCTTCAGAGCTTTGAACTCAAACAGCAAGAAAACAATTCCAAGATGCAGTCTGGTATGATGCAAACTATCTCTAAAAAAAATAGTTTCAAAATATATTGGAAGTATTAGTTATTGCCTGTTATTTCTGCTGGATGAAGGATGTAAATCTGCGATTTGGAAACAATTCTGGGGCATTTATTGAATCTCTTTGAAAACAAGATAAGAACAACCAAATTTCATTTTACCTGCAAAATCAGTTATTATTGATAGAGGGTGTTCCCAACATGAACAGAGCACATTTAAATACACTGTCTGCCCACATACTCTGGACAGGACATGGTATGTATGGAATGAAGCTGTGTGAGGGGAAGTTCAGGTTGGACATTAAGAAAAGGTTCTTCAGTGAGAGAGTAATTGGTCACTGGAACAGGCTCCCCAAGGAAGTGGTCATGACACCAGGCCTGTCAGAGTTCAAGAAACATCTGGACAATGCTCTAGTTTTAGGTAGTACTTGTTACAGGAGCAAGGGGTTGGACTCTGTGATCCTTCTGTGTCTCTTTCAACTTGAGATATTCTGTGATTCCAGGACTATCTCCTGCTTTTATCCTCAAATCCATTTTCCCTTGTCAAGACAGTGCGAATCAGATGGTTGTTATCTTCTATCATGAAATCATTCCAGTTACATGTATGGATCAGTGTATCACTTGCAAAGGGAAAGGATGGGACAGAGAAATGTAAGTTATTATTTAATATTACTAACCTTACCTATGTGCAAAATATTTAATTAAAAATCCAGTGCTCCATGCTTGTGGAGGGACAGAAGAGGTTGAGGAGCCATTCTCTTGCTATAGGACCCACTGCTTTTTTAGCATGTGCAGTGCAACATGTGTGTACAGTGATGGTGCCCTCTGCCCACAAAACATACCTTGTCATTAATGACAGCCACAATAGCTGATCTAACCGTGCCTTGAGGCTGTAGTTCTGTCCTGCAGCTCCATGGCATGGGCGAGGGGAGCAGTTTTCTGTCATTCTACTTGTTGAAGATGGCAGCATGTTTCATTTGTAGTAAGCTTTATCTCAAAGTATGTATAACAGATTTACTTTCAGTACAAATATTTGGTTTTGCCATAATGAACTACAGTGTGAAGTGGAGGGAAGAATGAGATGATGTAAGTTATTGTTATAGCATGGATTAGTATCTTTCCTTCTCATTCCTTGTGTCTTACCAGCTAGACTCTGTTTCTGTGTTACAAATTGCCATCCTGTGTTTGGTAAACACTTTAAGCAATGCTGTGGTATATGATGTTATTTGTAGGATAGCACAGGAGGGTGGCTTGCCATGCTGCCTGTTGTCCTGTCCAGGTTCTGCACTGTTTTCTGCAGCAGTTTCAGAGTACATTTTCATCTTTTGGCAAGCTAACTTCTCAAATAACAATGAGAACCATGATCTCCCTGATAACAAACTTTGTAATGCAGATGCATTAGAAACCCCTCTCACTTATATGTTCCATGTTTGGCCCTACATAAATCCAAACAATAGTATCATTTTGTATTGTATTTCAACCTTGGTGTAGGACTGAGCATTGCTGCCACGCTTTCACCTCCAACCAGCTGGGGAACGGCCTGCTCCGGCAGGGCAGTGCCAGCACTGCGAGGAGTATCTAAGGTCAGGTAGCAGAAGAAATGGAGTCAGGAAAACAAAACAGAAGATAAAACCTAGAAGCAGCTCCTTTCTGCGGAATGCAGAGATGAGCTGGAACCAGTTTGAACTGTCCTGGAGATGGCAGCATTGAGCAATTTATTTTTTAGGCTTGGCTTGCAACGCTTGTTTCCTACTTGAGGGGTAAGTTATGCGTACGGTACATTTCAGCCCTGTAAACAGCAGTTCACGTTGAATATTCAGTTTAATTTAGCACATAATGGTTCTGGGAAATACGGTTAACTGCTTGACACTACACGGGAGTAACTCCTCTGGGGCACTTCGCTCGGCCTCCCCGCCGCACGCTACGGGGGCAGCACCCAGCCTCCCGCTCCCCGCCAGCGCTTTATTCGGGGAACGAGCGCGCTGGCAGAGCAGGAGACGCGCTGCTTCGGGCCACGTATTAGCCGGAAGCGGCTCCTACGGAGCGGAACGGTCCCCAGCCGGGTGGAAAAGGCGGGCGGGCGGGCACGCCCGCACTCCGCCGCCCAGCCAGGCCCCGTCTCTCGCCGTAGGCCCCGGGCTAGGGGGGGGGGAGCCGCTGCAGCTCCTCTCACAGCGGCCCGCGACTGCGCGGCCGCCTCGTTCTGAGGTGGGGCGGTGGCGGTGGTTCCGCAGTCAGGCCTGCCCCGCCGTGCGGAGTCGCCGTCAAGGGCTGAGAAAAAGAAGGCCAGGAGGAGGCTTTCCGCTTCGCCGGGCCCGCCGCGGCGAAAGCCGCCACACTGCAGAGGCCGCCGGCCGCGGTTATAAATAACATGCCGCTGAATGGCGTCTACGCCTCCTTACTACGCGCCGCGCCTCAGCCTGGCCGGGCGCCGCCGCCACTGTGACGGACAGGAGGCAGCACCAATGGGGGCGCGGTCCCCGGCGGGCGGTGCAGCGCGGGGCCGGGCCTGGCAGCGGCGGCCCCCGCGGCCGCGCTGAATGAGGGCAAGGAGGAAGGGCGGAGAGCGCCGGGGCGGGCCGCGGGGCCGCGGCGCTGGGCTGGCGAGGAGCCTGGTGGCGGCGGCTCCGGGGATGGTCCACGCACTGGCGCCGTCACGTGTTGTTCTCCTTGGGGTGAGCCTGAGCCGCGGCGGCGGCGGGCGGAGGGCGGAGGGGGCTGGACTGGCTAGCGCGGCCCCCGCCTCCTGTTTTGGTGCGGGGCGCCGGGAAACTCCGTGAAGAAGCCGGTGGAGAGGGAGTCGCCGCGGCGGTGCCCGTTCCCCTGCCGGCCTGGGGCACGGGAGGGGGCCTCGCCGCCGGCCGCTGAGGCGCTGCAGTCTGGAATGAAGAGGAGGAGGAAGAGAGGATGTTCTTTCGGCACTCGGGCTGCCTCCCCTCCCGCTGCTGCCGGGCTGCGCCGTGTGTGGAAATGGCACTTTCTCTGCCTAACGAGATGGGACTGAATGGGGTCGCCAGCCTCCTCCGCACGCCCGAGCGGGAGAAGCCGCAGCAACCTCAGCGCTGATATTTGGGGAAGAGGGGGTTGCGTTGTGGGCGGCCTTTTTTTTATTTTTTTTTCTTTCCCCTCTTGGTTTTCGCTTTTTTGGAGAGGAAAGAGGGGGAAGCAACGTGTATTTTTGGGTGCAAACCCCGGACTTTGCAAAACAGTCTCCGCCCCCAAGAGGATATTTAATCTGCCACAGAAATCGCTACTCGCGGAGGCAAACTTGAGCCGGGGAAGGGGCGCAGGGAGCGGGAGGAAGGACCCCCGCCCGCTCCCGGCCCCAGCGGAGTACGACCCCCGCAGGGGAAGATGAGTTTCTCTTTCCCCGCGGCTGCGATTGGGACGAGACTTTCGTCTGGGCTGATCGGGACTGGACTTTTTAAGGACGCGCTTACCCATCTACGGGCGATCTGGGCATAAACAGCAACGCAAACTCTGATTTGGTGCTGGAAGCTGCCTCTGCCACTGAACAGCTGCTCTCACCCTGCCTCTGTCCCTCCCCCATCCCATTCCCAGAAGAGGATCCTGAGCTATTTTGCTGCCTTTTTTTTTTTTTTTTTTTTTTTTTTTAGTAGTTGTTGCATGAATTTTATTTTATTTTAGGTGGTTGCCTTTTCCAGCTGCTTTGGCTGTTCTGGGGTCTTGCGGACTGCTAGCTGCAGTAACAGCTCCACTGCCTCTCATCATGGCTAGCCCCACAGATAACAACGAGGGCTTCTTCTCGGATGTCAGAAAGGTGGGTTACTTGCGCAAACCCAAGAGCATGCATAAACGCTTTTTTGTGCTGAGGGCAGCCAGTGAGTCTGGACCCGCACGGCTGGAGTATTACGAGAATGAGAAGAAATGGCGACATAAGTCAGGGGCCCCGAAGCGCTCCATCCCACTCGAAAGCTGCTTCAATATCAACAAACGGGCTGACTCCAAGAACAAGCACCTGGTGGCCCTCTACACCAAGGACGAGCACTTTGCCATTGCAGCTGACAGCGAGCCTGAACAGGAGAGCTGGTACCAAGCACTCCTGCAGTTGCACAACAGGGCCAAGGGACACCACCACCTCCATCACCATCACCACCACCACCACAGCGACGTCACCTTTGGAGGCAGCAGTGCAGGACTGGGGGAAGCAGGTGAGGACAGCTATGGTGAGGTAGCCCCTGGCCCAGCTTTTAAGGAAGTTTGGCAAGTAATTCTGAAGCCTAAGGGCCTAGGCCAGACAAAGAACCTGATTGGCATCTACCGCCTGTGCCTGACTAACAAGACTATCAGCTTTGTGAAGCTGAATTCAGATGCGGCTGCTGTTGTGCTGCAGCTGCTCAATATCCGCCGCTGTGGTCACTCTGAGAACTTCTTCTTCATTGAGGTGGGGCGCTCGGCTGTCACTGGGCCTGGTGAGTTCTGGATGCAGGTGGATGACTCGGTGGTGGCACAGAACATGCATGAAACCATCCTGGAGGCCATGCGAGCCATGAGTGAGGAATTTAGGCCCCGCAGCAAGAGCCAGTCCTCCTCAAACTGTTCCAACCCCATCTCTGTGCCTCTTCGCAGTAGGCACCATGTCAACAACCCTCCACCTAGCCAAGTGGGGCTTAGTCGCCGGTCCAGAACTGAGAGTGTCACGGCCACCTCTCCCGCTGGTGGTGGAGGTACAGGTGGCAAACCCAGCTCTTTCCGGGTTCGAGCATCAAGTGATGGGGAAGGCACGATGTCAAGGCCTGCCTCTGTGGATGGTAGCCCAGTTAGTCCCAGTGCCAACCGTACCCATTCACACAGACACCGTGGCAACTCCAGGCTCCATCCTCCACTCAACCACAGCCGGTCCATCCCAATGCCTTCTTCACGCTGCTCTCCTTCAGCCACCAGTCCGGTCAGCCTGTCATCCAGCAGCACTAGTGGCCATGGCTCCACCTCAGACTGCCTGTTTCCACGAAGGTCTAGTGCTTCGGTTTCTGGCTCCCCTAGTGATGGTGGATTTATTTCTTCTGATGAGTATGGTTCCAGCCCGTGTGACTTCCGCAGCTCTTTTCGCAGTGTGACCCCAGATTCACTGGGACACACCCCACCAGCTCGGGGTGATGAAGAGCTCAACTACATCTGCATGGGGGGGAAGGCCACCTCCTCCTGCTGCAGCCTTGCAGCCCCCAATGGCCACTTCATCTCCCGCACATGCCACCTGCAGCAGCAGCCCCGCTACCCTAGCACGCCGTGCTGTCCTCGAGGCAGTAGTGAGGAGGTTGCTGACTTGGAGAAGGCATTCAGGAAGCGGACTCATTCTGCAGGCACTTCACCCACCATCTCCCATCAGAAGACACCCTCACAGTCTTCTGTGGCATCCATTGAGGAGTACACAGAGATGCTGCCTTCTTACCCCTGTGGTAGCAGCCGGCTGCCTTCCTACCGTCACTCAGCCTTTGTGCCCACTCACTCCTACCCAGAGGAGTGTCTGGAGATGCACCACCTGGATAGCAGCCATCATCGGACCAACTCTGCCCCGCACACAGATGATGGGTACATGCCCATGTCACCCGGCGTAGCCCCTGTGCCCAGCGGCGGGGGGCCCCCCAAGGGTGGAGACTACATGCCCATGAGTCCTAAGAGTGTATCGGCGCCACAGCAGATCATCAACCCTGGCAGGGGGGGCCGCCACCCTCCAGCCACGGTGGACTCCAATGGCTACATGATGATGTCCCCCAGTGGCAGCTACTCCCCTGAGAGCAGCTCTGTGGGCTATGGCAAGATCTGGGCGAATGGCGCCAGCCACCACCCAAAACTCTCAGTGGAGAGCAGCGAAGAGAAGCTCCCCTGTGGTGGCAGCGACTATATCAACATGTCCCCAGCCAGCGGCTCCACCACTAGCACCCCGCCTGACTGCTACTTCGGGGGCGTGGGGCATCCGGGTGTCGAGGAGGTCGCCGCCACAGCCCACCACAAGCCCATCTACTCTTACTTCTCGCTCCCGCGCTCTTTCAAGCACGTGCACCGGCGGGGCGGCAGCGGGCCGGCCGTAGCCGGAGAGGAGGGCAGCCCTCAGCCCCGCATCGCTCTCGGCTCCTGCCGCCTCCTCTACGCCGCCGAGGACTCATCCTCCTCCACCAGCAGCGACAGCCTGGGTGGCGGTGGCGGTGGCACGGAGGGCGGCCCCAGGCTGCAAGCGCAGCCCCCGCGCAAGGTGGACACGGCCGTGCAGACCAAGGGCCGCCTGGCGCGACCCACGCGGCTGTCGCTGGGCGGCCCCAAGGCCAGCACGCTGCCGCGGGCCCGGGAGCAGCCCCCGCTCCTCCTGCCCCCGGAACCCAAGAGCCCCGGCGAGTACGTCAACATCGAGTTCATTGCCGGCGACAAACCGGCCTTCCCCTCAGCCGTCCTGGGGCTGGGCTTGCCGCCGCCGCCCGGCAGCGAGGCAGCCGAGGAGTACATGAACATGGAGCTGGGGCCACCGCGGGCTCCCTGCACACCCAGCTTCGCCGCCGCACAGGCAGCACCCGCGGCCCGGCTCGGCCGAGGAGCGGCCCCCAGCGGCCGAGACTACGTAATAATGCAGCTGGGGGGTGCCGCCGCCCCCGGGGGCTCCTGCTCGGACTGCACCGACAGCCCTTCGCCCTGCTCGCCCGCCCGCCTGCTCAGCTACGCCGACGTGCGGGCGGGTCGCTCCGCCGCCGAGAAGCCCCTGCCGGCGGCGGCGTCGACGGCATCCCCGGAGCTGCCGCGGCCACCGACCGAGCTATCGGCGGCACCGCCGCGTGCCTCCTCCCTGCTTGGGGGCCCTGGCGCGGGCAGCGCCTTCACTCGCGTCAGCCTCAGCCCTGGCCGCAACCAGAGCGCCAAGGTGATCCGCGCCGACCCGCAGGGCGGCCGGCGGCGGCACAGCTCTGAGACCTTCTCCTCCACGCCGAGCGCTGCCCGCGGAGCGGCGGGCGGCGGTGGGCTAGGGGCGCCCTTCCCCTGCGGCGGCGCGGGGGGCGCCGAGGAGGTGAAGCGGCACAGCTCGGCCTCCTTCGAGAACGTATGGCTGCGGCCCGCCGCGGGGGAGGCGGCCGGAGCCCCTGCGGGCCGCCGGGAGCCGGGGCCCGCGCCCGCTCAAGAGAACGGGCTCAACTACATCGACCTGGACTTGGTGAAGGACTTCGGCTACCGCCGGCACCACCTCCACCACCCCGCCGAGGGCGCCTCTCTGCCGGGCGGGAAGCAGCCGCCGCCGCCGAAGCCCCCTGGCCAGCCTCGCGGGAGCGGCCACTCCAGTGACGACTTGAGCGCGTACGCCAGCATCAGCTTCCAGAAGCGAGAAGAGATGTAGGAGCTGGGCGCCCGTCGGGGAAGGTGAGCCGGGGGGAGCTGCGGCTCCGCTGCGGGAGTTGAACAGCCCGCGGCGTCTCTGTGACGGGAGAGAACCGAGGTGGAGCGGCCGCGCGTTGTAGTTTGTTCCCTTTGGGGCTGGCGGCGGGCGCTGTGCTCCTATGGGGAGGCCTGGGGAGCGGCCCGAGTGGCAGGGCTGGGACGCGTCAGGTTGGTTTCGTGGTATGTTTTAGCCTGAATGTCTGCAGTATGTGTTAGTGGCAAGAGCATCCCGAAGCATAGCATCCCTGCTAGTGGCCCTCACCTGCCCTGCACAGGCTGGGGTGGGCTGCTTCTTGGATTTTCCTGTTCAGGTGGGGAAAGATACTGTGCTTACTGTGTTGCCGCATTTCTTTACTCTTCAGAATTGGGTGTACTTCAGATGTGTGTAGAGGGAAGAAAAAGAGCTGAGTTAGCTATAGCATAGGGCTGGAAACAGGAAACTCACATTGTAATCCTAGTTTGGTCAGTAATCATTGTTGTGGCCAACCGTGCCAGCTTTTGCTTTCCCATGTGCTAAATATGGCTGATGGCATCTACCTCACAGGGCTGTGATGAGTGTTAATTCGGTTTTGTTTGGAAGGTGCTTTGAACTTGAAAATGGACTTCAAAGCCTGGAGAGCATTATACATATTGCTTGTGTTTCATCTGATACTGAATGTAGCTGTCCTGTGCTCACAACAGTGTTACAAACTCCAAAAGGAGCGGGTTGTACAAACTGTGTCTGTGGCACTTGCTTATATGTTCTATTTTTCGTTTTAGCTTTTAATTTTAATTTGGGAAAACAAACTTCAGCCAGGCTGTTACATGTTGATTACAGGTACATAAGATGAGTAGGAGTGTGTTACAAGTAATGTGATGTTTCTGCTAGGTGGGAACTTCATGCAGTGCATAACAAATGCATCTTGTTTAGATCACACAAAGTACAGTGCACCTGTGTGAATCCTTTCCTGGAAGGTGAAGACTCTTTCAGTGCAAACAAACACTGGTAGATAGCTACCCAGTTAATCTTGCTGCAACACTTCAGTAGTTTTCTACGTGCTTGAGCAGCAGCAATCCCAGTTGTTGAAGTAGTTGTTATGAATATGTGAAATGACATTAGGGGATGAATCTCATAAGTGTATCAAACTTACCTTCTTGCTTGTTAACTCTGCTCAAGGGAAAGCTGAGGGCTGGTCATGGTACAATGCTGGGGATCATATGTTCACGGTTTTTGTATGTATTCCATCCTTATAACCTGAAGAAAACTGAAACAGTCTCTGAGCAATGCTGCTTGGCCCTTGCTGCTGTTGCCTGTTAGAACAATGCAATATTAGGTGTTAGTCTTAACATGACCTATGAATGCCAGGTTAATTTCAAAGTTCAAGGTAAGATTTAAGATCAATGGAGATCTTACTGGTCTGGTTCAAACGGTAAATGGTAGGAAATGATTATTTCTGTGGATACTGATAGGGGCGTGCTGGCTGTCACAATACATTGTGACCACTTATGCTGCCACACCCTTCTGGTCTGGGATGTGCTTGCGAGTGCCTGTGTGTCTTCAGATGCCTCTCTCTATCCTGGGAATCTGTATCTGCCTCGGGCAGCGTTGGTGTTACAAACTCTTCAGGAGGGAATTTTTGCCAGAGGATACAGCATGTTGTGCTATAAGTTGCCCTGCTAGGAGCATCACCTTTTTCCCCCTCTGTTGTGTGCTAAGATTGGGGAGCAAGTGTGAGAGAAAAATCTTCTGTCAGCATGTGGGTAAATAATAAATGCGTGCAAGAGTATGAGAATGCAGGTCTAGGGGGGAGCAGTGTCATAATTGTTTACTTACACAGGCTTTTTCCAACGTTAAACAACTTCAGCTGATCCTGTGTGTCATCTTTAACATGAAAGCGGTGGCAGTGTTCTCCATCATGGTGGTAGGTAGATACTGGCTGTGATTATCCTGTTCAGTGAAGCATAAGGATGAAGACCTGATGCAAGAACATGCTGAAAAATATGTAGAACTTTTTTAGAGCAGTGTTGTGAAAAGTAGTGTCTAACAGAGTAATTGCTGTTTGAAGTTGGTTCTTATTTCCCCAAATTAGGATCAGACTGAGCAAGCACAAGCTTCTGGGATGCAGGGGAAGAGTCAGGCTATAATTATATGGGAACTTTGTAGCCATGGCTGTTCCCTTTCCCTACCCACTATAAAGCTGTGTTAGTTGCTTGTAGCTTTCTCAGACATTAACCCTCTAGGCTCTTATTTCCTATGCTAAGTTTCTTGCCATCAGATGAAACTTTCCTGCAAAATTCAACCCAACTATCTCATCTGTTGTTGAGTGTGTTAAGGAGAAAGAAAAACCCAACACTATTTTGTCTGTGTTAAGCCATTATTACAGCTGTTTTTTTACATGCCCTCTTAACCGTTTTTTTTTTGCTTTGGAGATAGAACTTAGGCTTGGCAGGGGAATCAGCCCATGTAGGTTATACCTTATGCTGTTCTTGAGAAAATCTGCCTGGAGGTGAGTGATTTACAGGCCTGCAAACAGTCTGTTTGCACATGCCTGAAAAAGTTGTTGAGCACCTTAAGCTAAACTGTGCTCCTGAAAAATCCATGTGCAGTTGTTCCTGGAGCGCCTTCTTCTTGACTTTAGCTGACCTTGGTGTCTGCAGAGTTGTTTTGTCAGTTCTCACTCCTCTCTCCAGCTGCAACTGTGCTGGTTTTTTCCCCCTTTTGTTAAATATGTTATCCCAGAGGTGGTGCCAGTGTGACTGATGGCTTGGCCTTGGCCAGCAGTGGGTCCATCCTGAAGCTGGGTAACATTGGCGCAATTTGACACAGGGAACGCTTCTAGCAGTTTTTCACTGAAGCCACCTCTGTAGCCCCCCTGCTACCAAAACCTTGCCACACGAATCCAATACAATATGAGCAGATGTTGTGGATATGCTGTGGATCCTGCTTTTGGGATTGCTGTGAGAAGAGAAGGCTTCTAGAATGCACAGGGATTTGAAGATGAACCACTGGTAGCTTGTGTTCGAAGTATATAGTCAAAAAATATTCCAAAAAGGAAACCATTAGATGTTGGCTCTGGAGAAACAGGAAAGGCTGTAGCAGAATAGTAGCATGAATCCAGGTATGTGGCTTTGATCTCCAAAGCTTCAAAGCAAAGCCCTTATTCCTCTGCCTCATTTCCATTTTGTTCATGAGTCTGAGAACTCATGAAAGTGAGTGTTAATAACACCAAATAGAGTATGTTTAGCATGAGCAAGTGGTAACTTGGCTCATTTGCAGCTTTTATGATTCTGTTTTACCCAGTGCATGGGTGGTTTGGGTTTTTTTTGGTGATGTAAGAAAACAGAAGACAGTACAATGAGAATATAGTACAATGGGAATAAAGTGCAGTGGGATCTATATGGTTGTTATGCCTTTTTTCTGGTTGCAGTTAAAGGAAAACACTACTGAGGGGAAGAGCTGAACATTTGTTTGGGTCTCATGAAAATATGCATAATGGTAAATAGGAAACTACTCATTTAATCCTTGTATAATATACCTGGGGTTTTTGTTGTATTTCTTTAATACTTTTTAATAGTTGGCTTTGTTTCCTCAAGTTAAAAACTTAAGGTGAAACAACAGAAATGCAGAAAATACCAAAACAAGACGTACAATTAAATTATGCTTTTGAGGGAGGCTGTTTCCAAAACTGAAAGAAGTTTCTTCAGTTTTGTGTCAGCACCAAAGTAAATACCAGTAAGTTATGAACATTTTCCATGTTTTGTGGGTATTAGTGTAGGCAAAATTGCGTTTCTTACTGTATGCACGAAACAGTTTTTCCCCATACTTATTTGCCAAAGTTAAGCCTGTGTCTCCACATAGCTGTGTATTTGCAACTCTTCTGTTTAACAAGATGACCAGCTTATAGTTTATGTTTTTATGTTTTTTTGAGGGTTCGTTGGATTTTTTTGTAATTTAGACAGTGGATCAGTTCCTTTAAACTGGCTACATTACATTGTAGTATTGATTATCCCCTCCTCCCCCCTTGATTTTAATAACAAGTTTCTTGGGGCTTTTTGTTTTCCTGGCTTAAAAATTGGAACTGTATGATTTATAAACCAAATTAATTGATTATGAAGTACTATCTGAACTTCTTTAGCACACAGGTTTCATGCTTAGTCAGTGTTTAGACTGGGTTCTGAATGTGGTTTAAATTTGAAAATGGAGCAGGACATTGCAGGGCAAGGATGATGCTCATTTTTAACTAGCAACTGTGGAGCGATCGCATGTTTCCTTAGATAACACTCGTAAATAGAGAATTGCAACTCTTAAATAAAATGCAGCAAGCAGCTGTGCCATGGGAATGTTTTTTGTCCAATGTCTTCAGTCTGTTGGGTTATTTCAAGAGTGCTTTATAGTAGTTGAAATTTTGATATTCCTTAGGACTGTACAGTTTTCATGACTTTATAAATGCATGAGTGCAAGTACTGAAAGTAAAGTGTACTTGAATATTCTTTTGAACAAGTTGCAGTAACTGTATAATAGCTTGTTTGTGAAGAAAATGGGTGTTTTCTTCCAGTTTACTGAAACTCTGAAAGTAGGTCTGTTCAGTGCTAATTTTTGTATAAATAAAGTCACAGGTGAACATAAGCTTAAAGAAAAATAATAATTTTGGTGTCTAGTGTTATGGAAGAGAAATAGATACTCTTTTCCAAAGCTATTTTGATACTAGATTTAACCTCTGTGCCAGGTTTCAATGAAAACTAATTGACAGAATTATGAAGTACAGTACTCTTAAGAGAGGGAGAGAAAGAGGGGAAATGCTGTTCATGGGACCTATGCTATGGCTAGTAGAGACTATAGGATACTGACATAAGATAATGGGTAATTAGAGGTACAGGCTGGGGAATACTTGTAGAAACTGGTATTGGAAGGAGATGGAAATGAGCAATGGGAATTACTTAGGGGACACAGAGAAACTGTGGCATGATGATGTGGGTGGAGAGAACTGCAAGGTATTCATGATCTGAAGGGAATTGGGAGGGTGTTACATGAAAGTTTGAGAATGAGTATAGAGAAATGTGGAGAGCCCAGATATATACAGAGAGTGTTCTAGAGGCGCTCATTTTGCATGGACTTGCAGTTTCCTGAAGGTGTTTTTACTTCTGTATTTTCCTTTTGATCTTTATTACTAGGATAGATGCCGTGTTACAAAGTATGTGTGTTCCTTACTTGTGATTAGACTTTTTTTTTTTAATTTTTTACTATTATTTGGATATTCTGCTGACCTTAACAGGATAATGTGCATAGTAAGGAAAGCAGATTTTGCCTCTGGCTCTTCTTCCCTAAGTACTTTGTCTTGTAGCATCCCTGTTACAACCACAGCAGTAAACCACAGGCAGAAGTCTGAATTAAGTACAAGATAAATAAGAATGAACGAATTTTAACATTAAAACCTGTTGATTTCATCAAATACATTCAATGAAAGGAGAACTTCTGTTTTGGGTTTTTGCTTTTTTTTTCAACTGCAGTACTTGTTCTGTATACTCTGTTACTTGGACAGTTATAAATTTGATTAAAACTGAGGTTCATTAGTTTCATTATTGTCTTAGGGGTTAGTAGATTCCCTTAAAATTGTTTAATTTAAAGAGTATCTTGTAAAAGGAAATTTCACATGGCAAAATTATTTTGGCTTCTTGCAGAAGATCTTACGCTTTTAATTTTGTGGTAGGAGCTGCAACGCGTATATTAATATTAACAAATACATCTGAATTCTCAATTTGTCAGAATGCTAAAAGCTGACTTTTGGTCATCTGTACATAATCTGCTATATTAGAATACTTATTCATAAAAGTGAATAGCATTATTCTATTTTTACATCTTTTTTGGTTTTTGATAAATGGTGATCATGATGATTATTATTTGAGTACATGAGAGAGGTAGTAAAGGAAAGGTTTTGGTTATTTAAAAGATTCTCAAGCTTAACAACTTTATTCTTCGCTTACAGAAATGATGGAAAATGCAACAAAACTCAAGGTGTGAACAGATAAAGGAGATTTAAATAAGCTTGGCACTCTTAACTAACTAAAAGATGTCTTGATATATATCTCTCTGATCATGTTTGACATATCTAGGTTATGTTCTCTGAAGACTATTATTAAAGATTTAACCTTGGGTAATTGCAAAGTGTATTTTATTCTGAGTAGTTTTTGATCAGGTAGGTGACACAGTGAAAGTTTGTGTGTGTTCAACTGCTTGTAATGATCCGGGAGTCTAGTTAGAAGATGGGGTGTCAGCCTCCCAGGCTGTAGGTGAAACATACCATTCCCATGGCGTATCACAAAAGACTTGCCTGCGTATATTTTGTCAACTATTGTAAAATTCAGGTTTTTTGGAAGCTGGGGATGTGGAAGAAATAACCTGTTAAATTTTCAAATAAGATATGCTTCAGGAAGAATGGAATTACGTTGTACGCTTTACAGCTAGTAGAGCTGTTGAAGTGTTACTTGTAAATTTGAACTGTCTGATGATACATGTTACAAAATACAGGAAGGTAGTAGTCTGGGAACATGCACAGCTTTAACTGACTGTTTCTTCTGCCCTCTCATTGTGTAGGTTGATATTTGTAACAGACTAGGGCACATAAGCATTCTACAAGCTTTCTTTGAAGTACAGAGTGTGTGAATAGGAAAAAATGCAAATTATCTATCAGCCTTGGTTCTTGTCCAGTTTCAGCAGTCTGGCTTTCAGTGCAGTGCACAAATATTTGTTAGGATGTAACCATGAGGCAAGAACTCCATAAGCTTAGCTTTGCCAGTCAATAAAATACATGACTAGTCTGTGCACAGGAGCTTTACTTCAGTGGCACAGTTCCACGAAGGAGTAAAAAGCTCAAATGTGGAGTGGAAGAAACTAAACCATTGGATTGTATGAGTTCCTTCTGCTCTTATTTCACTGAATTGTAGACTTTAAAACCCTCTCAAAACCCAACCCCAGTCTGCAAACCCCCTTCATTCTCCTTGCAAGACACCAGCCGTCTAGTAACTAGTAACATCCATGTTCAAACGCTGTGCCCAGAGTTGTGGAGAAGACATGTCTTGGTTGAAAGAGTAAAAGAACCTCAGGAAATGTAGATGGGAGATAGAGGACTGAGTTCATTGCTCCTTGTACGGTGTATGTCAGCTGGGGTCTCGCTGTTTATCAGCTTGTAAGTGACAGCAGAGGGAGGTGGGTAGCTTGAAGACCCATAGCTGAAGGTGTGACTTGCTTGCTTCAGTTCTGACTCAAGCTTCCTGAGCCCTGTGCTGTGTATGAAAGGTGCAAAAAGACATGTAGAGTGACAGCTGATGCATATCAGTGTGGGAATCTTTAGATTAAAACACTGGATTATAATTTATCTTAAGCATAGCTGTTTGCTTTTTTTAAGAGAAGATTGCTGTGTTAGAAAAGGAGATTTTAACCCTAGATAACAGGGAACAAGTGACAGGGGAGACCTCTTGGCTTCAAACTTGGAGCTCAGAACCCCTTTGTATGTGCTTCGCACCAGGGGAGTACTGGTGGGCAAGCCTAAGTAACTTTGCTGGAATACTTGAAAATTGCTAGAGCAAGGAGGCTGTGGTCTTCAGGAACTTCCCAGTTTAGTCTGATGATTTCTATGCAAGTAATTGGTAATGTGTTTGGGGGTCAGTGTCAACAGTGATGCATGTGGTAAGAACCTTCATACTGATACTAAACAATGGGAAAAAAAGAACTTTTCTTTTCCGGAAGAGATAGAGGTGCAACATAATGTGTTTTGCTGTGCCTGTGCCTATCATGTCATAGGGCTGGTAGTCTGCTGCCTTTCCTGGCATGGTTCATTGTGCTTTTTCATGGTATTCGTTCTTTAATGGTGACACCCAGAGAAATAAAGGTTGGGCTGAAAATGGTGGCTGTTTTTCCATTTCTGACTCTTGCAGGCGCTGTAGGTAGATGATGGAGACATTGTCTGAATGGTCTCTGAAAGATGGGGTTCATTTTCATTTCCTCAGAAAACTTCGTGCTGTCATAATTGCTGATTCCTATCTCATAATGCCTGATCACAAATAATTAATTACTTGTTACTTCAAAATAGCAAAATGTAGCATATATGGAGCAGAATGTTATGGAATAACGAGGAAATAAACTGACAAGTTGTTCAGTCAGTTGTGGCTAAGAAATTGTTCTCTTACTTTTTTTCTGCTTTAGGATATATCCAATGAGGATTTTCCTTTCATAGTACAGTTGTGTCTCATGGAAGTGACCAACAGCAGGTAGCTCAGCTGCACAGTCCTTGAAAGAGGTAGTAGGTCAGCTGGGCTAGCCCAGAGTATTTGAAACAGCATGTAGATGTCAGTAAGGTATTGCTTGTTTTGGTGGGAATGAAGATCTGTGTCATAGCTGAATGAAGGAAAAAATGAGCAATACATACATTTTTGCAGTGATGGTAAATTCACTGCAACCTTTTTCATCTGTTGAAAATGAAAGTGACTAACTGAAATCCTTAGGAGGACTAAAATATATTTTGGACGTGTAGGAACTGCTTTAAGTGAAAAAAATTGTCTCTGACCTGCTACATTTACCCTATTTCTCTTTTTTACTTTGTTGCTTGCAGAGCGCAGGCACAGTATACCATCCCTTCGTGCTTTGCTGAGTTACGGTATTTTTAGCACTTGGTCCGCTTCTGATTTTCTGTATTGCAGAACACAGTTGATTTTTTTATTATTTTTTATTTTTGTTTAACTAGTGACAACTAAACTGCAAAATACTATTTTGTGCCTTTTGAAAAACAAAGGGAAATGCACAAATACTAGATTGATCACATACGTAAAATGAAATACCAGTAAGGAAACCTTAACATTTCTGAAACTTAGTTGTACTGAAAACCATTACAAACAGAGAAAACTTGCTGTTTGTCTATGACTGTATGTCGTTCAGGTATCTTATAAAGCAGGCTCGCTGGCACATCCAGGATGTGGTCCTGCAAGATATTTGGGCAGATTTAAGCCACTTTGCTTTACTGAAAAGGGTGGTCTCAGTTGGTTTTATCTGTGTGCTCCTGCTATTTCTCTGTGCTGGTTCCATGCAAGTAAATGACAGCTATAGTTAGGCGGATGTATTATTTAGTAACTGTTTATATTTCCCTCTTTTGCACATAATGGCATTCAGATTTCTGAGAAACAGCAAAATAAAACACATAAAGAGAGATCTAGTTTGTTTAGGAAGCTGTAGGATGAAAACTGTAAATATTTTTCTCATTGAAAATTAATATTTGTTAGTGTTAGTTTTTTGGAAATAATGTATTTTGTTGACTTTATCATCATCTGGTGAACATGATGCAGAATGTTCTTGAATTCCTTGGATTTCTTGATACGGGTGGATAGTCATGTGTGATTTTTTTACAACTGCTGTGCACACTCCTTCCTCCATGGCTGCTTCTTGGGAACAGTTAAGTTAAAGAAGTAGTATCTTCTGCCATCGGTGCACTGCATGTGAACATAGCAGTTTAAACAGGTAAATTGTGAAAATGTATTCTAAAATGGATTAACGTAGCTGATAATTTGTATGCAAGACAGTTCGGAATACTTTAAACAATTTGAGGGTTCTGAAAAAAAAACGTAACTCCTAAATACACTTAATTCTTTTCTGTGTGAAACTTCTTTCCCTTGTAAGCTCTGATACAAGGGAAAAGCCCTTCTGAAGGTGTGCAGGCATGTAGCTAGGGCATGTTTTTTCAGGCCTTTGAACTAGGTTAGGAATGTGTCTCAGGATGGAGGAATGAATAGTTACTTGGTGCTTTTAGCTTCCAGGCTTGAAACTCGCAAGAGGAATGTTATTGTGTCTTCAAAGCCTGTTTCACACAAGCCTTTGTTGAGCAGGTACTTGGAGAGTCTTTGTATTATCATGCACACAACAAAAACAGCCAGCCACCCAATTTGATCTAACTGGGTGGTTGTAGTGAGATGTTAATTCAGTAGAAAGGCTCTGGAAAATGGGGTGCATATTTTTAAGTAGGAAATACCCTTTAAAACAAAGGAATTGCCTACATGGACATTTATCAGCTTGATAAAACTCTCTAATAACACTGATGCAATTCCCCATATGCACATACCCTCTTTTTCCCTCCTTTCTATGTAATGCTTTCCCAGGAAGACGGCAAATATTTACATTTCTTTTAAATTCTGTTTTGACCCTGAGATGGTGGTAGCACATCCCTAGAGAAGGCAAACTGAGTTTGAGAAAGTGGGGTGGTTCAGGTTGAAGTATTTGAGTAATGCTTTCTCAAAAATAAGTGTGTGTTGAGGACTAAAAATGCTGTAATATACTATATTACCTAAATTAAGACAGACCTTTCAATCAATGTATCTGTCAAGTGCTTAGAGAAAATAAAACCATTGATCTCGTGAATATGATTGGTGAATTATCCAGAATCTGTTTGGAGTGCTAAAAAGTCGTTTTTGAGAACAGCAGCTGCTTCAGTAGATATCCAGAGAAATTTATTTTCATTTTAGTGTATGACTAGTGTTAATTACATGAGTAGTTTATTCAAAGTTGGGTGAGAGAAACTGAAGAGATCAGAAAACTGATTTCCTTTCTAAAGTTTTTTAGTGGAAAAAAAAAACCCATGAACTTTCTAAATCTGGAATGTTGAAGCTTATAGTAGCCAAGCCCACACAATTTCACCTGTTAAATAGAGGAGAGTTTTTTAAAAGAAAGGAAATGATCTTTAAATGCAAGGTTTATTTTGTTAAGCAACTTATGTGTTCAAGGTATTTTGTTAGTTTTTGGTTAACTGATAACTAAATACAGAGCATACAATTTCACAGTTTCATCCGGACTTTCATTCAAACACAGCTTGAAAAGTCATAAAATGTAACCAGCTAGCAAATAGCAACCTGTATTGGTCATTAATTTTATGTCAAGGATCTGCATAAATAGACACTAATGGTATCATCTAACTAGGGACTATACCAAATGCTGAACTGAAAGGTTATATTGCAGATCAGTGTGATTTAGTTGTTATTGCTCTTTGAGAGTGACCATTAAGAACATAAAAAGATAAGTTTCCTCATTTGCTAATATAAATTTGATTATTTTAATCACTGTAATTTGAATTAATCCACCGTGAAGACAAATGTGAGTGTATACATGATAATTAAATGTATTTGAGCTGATATGATCATGCAGAAATAAAGTGTAGGCGCAGAAAAGACCTGGTTAGAGGACTTCATCTGATCCAGAAGAGGAGCAGACAATACATGCAATGATAGGAGGCAGGGAGGGTGAGAAGAGAGGATAAAACCATAAGTACAGAGAAATAGTGGTTAAGTGTATTGAAGGATAAGAGTGACAGGCAGACTGTAAATTGGTGAGCTGGTTAGTAGGTCTCCTGCAAGAGAAGTTTCACAGGGTTATAGAAGGGAAAGGTGTGTAGGAAGGCGTACAGGGGCTGAGTGAGCAGAAGAAATTGGAATAGTGCTAGGAAGCTCAGATTTCAGTTTATGTAATTGGGCTTTAATGTTTGAATGATTCATAATCTCTTAGCTTGATAGGCTGTCATAAAATTTTAAACGGAGGTATGAATGAAGTTATGCTGATAACACTGTGGAATTGCAGTAGTGGAAACCATTGATGTGCCAGGAATTGCTAGAGATGTAAGATGTTGCTAACATTTGTGTAGACATATTTTGGAGGAAGGTTTGAATGATGATCCTTCTACATGAGTTTGCTATTGTTGTGGTTTAAGCTTATTCGTAAATTAGACAAAGCATGTAGCCTGCTTGTTTTCCCCCCACAACCTGTCCTT
>WYDI02030906.1:0-84393 GCA_009867235.2 Psittacus erithacus
TTTTTTGCCTTCCTCTGAGCATCGAGCAAGACCACTTGTTAGGGCTCCTCCGGTCTCTTCTGGCTGCTCATGCACCATGAAGGTGGCGCCTCGTGTCCTGCAGCTGGGGGGGGAAGGCTTTTTTTCCCCCAGGGATCTGAGAGCATCCCTGGGGGTTTTCTGCCTTCCTCTGCAGCGGTGAGCCAGCCCCTTGACAGGGCCCCTCTGGGCCATTGTGGCCGCTTTAAAACAGACGCCAGTAATATTAATGAAATAAAAATTAGTTTGCAATTAATGCAGCCTCTGAAATGATCTCTGTGAGATATGTCCACCTGAAGATAAAGTTCATAAGCAGACCTCATAAGCGGACTTGTGCTGACATGAAAGTTTCTGAACAGAAGGCTCACTAAGAATTAAATCACTGCTAAGCTTTGGTGACATTCACTAAGGAGCAGCAAGCCACTTCTTAATAAGACATGATCATTACAAAGAAAAATCCTATTACAACACAATACTGTTAGTCCACACCAAATGGCCATTTGAAAGCCACCTAAATGCTGTGCTTAATATGAAGACTCTTTTCAATAGTCATCAAATTGCAATCTGTTCAAATCCTGACTTCTGCCCAATGGTTGCTTGTTGATACTGCGCTATTGGCTGTGGAAGAGAGACCTCCAATACAGCAGGGCAAATAAATCACTAGGGTACCTTCTCGTGTTCATCAATGTAATTGGGAAATACACTTCTCATTTAATATGCATCTATTGAACAGAGCTCTCTAGTCAAGCTCTGCTTTGTGGAACTTAGCAATACACCCACTGAACGCTGGCCTATACAAATGGAAATGGTTTCGCTCCTTTTGATGTGCAAACCTTACTGGGTCCTACCAGTGCTAAGAGCCACTTACACATTAGTAAACAGCAAAAACCCTTTAGCTGTGTCAGCCTGGTTTGAACTACCTGTTTTCTACTCTTTCCACAGCTTCAGGCATGCTTACAGGAACACAGAATCCCAGACTGGTTTGGGTTGGAAGGGATCCTAAAGCTCATACAGTTCCAACCCTCTGCCACAGGCAGGAACACCTTCCACTAGACCAGGTTGCTCCAAGCACTGTCCAACCTGGCCTTGAACACTGCCAGGGATGGGGCAGCCACAGCTTCTCTGGGCACCCTGTGTCAGCGCCTCAGCACCCTTACAGGGAAGAACTGCCAAAGAGCTCATCTCAATCTCCCCTCTGGCATCTTAAAACCATTCCGCCTCATCCTGTCACTACATGCGCTTGTCAAAAGTCCCCCTCCAGATTTCTTATAGACCCCCTTTAGACCCTAGTAGACTGTTATAAGGCCTCCTTTGAGCCCACCAGCTCTCTTTCATTAATATCCTTTCATGACAACAGATTTTATTGTAGGTACTCCAAACCTAGCTTACACAAAATGATCTAGCACTCCTGATTTTACTCAGGAAAATCATAAGATAAGCAGAAGTTATACTCTTAATAACCTTGTTTCATTGAGCCTGGTTTATGCAACTGCATAGACAGGTACTTTGTAAGTTTGTATATTTACGGACACTCCTAGATATTGTCATGCCACAGTCACAGTTGACACCTGCAGTTAGGAAGTAAGTGGTTAATCTGCTCATTATCACAGACATGAGAAATACATCTCATTTGGAATGATGTCTCCATAAAAAGCAGCCTAAACAACAAACACAAGTTAGCAGCAGCCTTTCCAATTCCTGATTAAACATTTCTGCAAGCTAACAAAGTGGATGCAGATGCTGAAGTTTCAACTTAATGAGTCAGATGCATCAAGGTCTACTTTCAGGTTTTTGCTCCTGGCAATTGTTTGATGTCTTCCTGCTTTTCATGGTAAAGGCGAAATAGAAGCCTAAGAGACATCCTGCAATCCACCTGCCAAGCAGATTTATTCTGAAGAATAAGCCATTTGCTAAACTTTCACTATACAGACATAAAAAATGAAGTTGCCAAAGCCACTGAGTCTTTGGCCCCCACAGTTTATTTCCCGTTTAATCTTTACGGGCTTGTGAGAGAATTTTCAACAGCAGTGTTGTCAGAAGTTTAATATTAACGTCACAATTAACACCCACTTCCTATGTTTCCTTACACCTTTAAATACAATTTGTGTTCAACTAAGAATTGCTATGGCAGCTCTAATTTGGCAAATCTCAATTACATTAGATTTGATGATAAAATAAAAACCGCTGCCTATCAGAAGTTTGAGGCATTTTCTTCCTGTTCATCATGTGATGTGAACTGCTACATGAATCTGGGGAGTTAGCACACCACCACCAGACTCAGCATTATTAGCTTAAATTTTATAAGGAGAGAAGTGTTTCTTGGATCTTTCAGCAGTGAAACTCACCATGAAAAGAACTCAATAGCACAAATCTGTCCTCAAATCATTCTGAAACAGCTACTTTTCCCTAGCAGAAACTACACTGACGTGATTCAAAAGCACCTGGAACAGAACTTGATGGAATTTCTAGGATCTATTCTAAATTTTATTACAAACAAACAAAACACATCAAAATCCACTATTTTACTTATTTTGTAACTGGGAAAGGCTGTAGTCCTACACTGATACTATTCTGTTCTTTTACAGTGGGGTCCTTTGATACAGTATAAAAGCACTTCTTGAGTATGTTACTGTCTTAAACTCCTTAAACTGGAACTGGATAAGGTTTAAGGTGCCTTCCAACCCCAGCCATTCCATGACTCTATGATCACACAGCGCTGTTTTGTAGGACATGTAATGGGAATCTTTGCTGTCTATCTAAGATCATCCATAACCATACTTTGATATGATTTGACATACTGAGCGTCTAAAAGAAAAGCCTGCTTACAGCCTTGTCATTACTTGGTAAATAACAGCGTGGATAGACTACATATTACATGACCTATAACAAACTCAGGAATGGAAGGGGTTTTTGCTTATTTAAGTTTTGTGTTACCTTGTACGCAACATAACTGCAAAGATATTATTAAGGAAGAAATTACACCCCCGAATAGGGCATATTTAATGCTCTAACTTCCCACAGATACATAGGATTCAGCAAGATATTTCTCATTAGTACAGCTCTGGAAAATATATATACTCTTACTTTCTCAATGCAATATTATTCTAATTACCTTGCTTACAAGGTAAATGTATGTAAAAGAAGGTATCTGTGAGCTAGTCATACTTCGTAATGTTAGACATACTCACTGTGCATGCAAACAAGTTAGGCACTAAAATAAACATACAGCTCAGGAGTTTAGTAAAAGAGTGTATAGCTTTCTACCAGTAGCTTACCATCAAACTCATCCTTAAATGCAGATGGCAAATAATTACTACTTAGCAACTGTATGGTTTGTCCACCATTACATCATTTCATCTTATTTCCTAATGGGCAGACGCTGCCAGCAGCAAGATCATTATTAAAACTGGTTCTAGATATTATCTTTTTGCAATTTTAGCACAGAAATCAAGAAGTACATGGGAAGGGATATTTAGTCCTTTCATTCTCATTGTTGTCAAGTACTGAACAGGAATGAAACAGTTTTTGAAGCTAAATGTAGAAATTCTTATGTACTGAACTATAGATACATGCTCTGTGAACGTATCATTTGAGTCTTTGAGACCAATAAACAACTTATGTCATATGCAGTTAAATCACATGAAGCGCTTAAAGACTGGCACACTGTATTCCATTTTACTGCATGCTTGCTCATATGGTATATGGTATCTGCTGCTTCAAATTCCCTCAGGATTTTAAACCATTCCCCAAAATAGGCCATACAGCAGCAAATTCTCTAGAGAATAAGAGAATAAATTTTGCAGTTGGCAAGTTAAAAATTCATTGTATTATTTTCTGGATGCTGGCAATTTCAATCAGAAGGTGGGTGGTCAAGTAACATCACTATCCCCATAGCAGAGCTGTTCATTCTCTGCCATTCTTTTCACTGGTATAGCTTCACCCTCTGGGACAAAGACCAGATTTGTACACATACACAATGCTGTTAGCTTTTACAATTCTTCTATCAGAAGTGTTGTGTCAAGGACACATGCAGAACACTGTAACTTGTTTAATAAGTATTGACTGCTCTCCATTAGCAATGAAAAGCAAAGCACTGAGAGGCGCACCGGGCTTATGATCTGTGTGGCTATTCTTACATGGCTTGAGAGCTGTTGGAATGAACTTGCTTTCACTGCATGCCATTCAAGAGCAAGCAGCAGATTCATTGCAAACCTGAACAAAAAAAGACTGCAGAGAAAAAAATAAACAACCCAAATCAATGGCTTGTTGCACTAATTGCAAAAAGTACTTCAAAAACAACTGGAGAAGAAAAATCCCATCTCTTAGGCTTTACAGCATTGTGATGACACTACAGCTTGCTCGTATTTGTATCTTGCAATTCCTATCATGGGATATTTGCACAAACATCACCTATTGAATAAGTTCATTATCATATAAACCACTGAATTACAGAATGGCCACAGGCAAATCTTTTATTCTGCTCTTCTTCACATTAGCAGAGTGTATGCAAACCATCTGATATTTGTTATTTTGGTAACCAGTTGTATCTATAGCCATTTAAGCAACATCATATTTGCTCTTCTATGCATCTTCCTGACTGAAACACTGATTTATACTTCCTTTCTCCTATGTAAAATGTTTGCAGTTATTCAGGAAAACGTGATGCTAATTTCCAAATGTCATCTTGCAACTGTACATTTAAGTGCTGTTAACAAAGGCAAGTGGTCCGCTTATGAGAAGAGTTTCCAGGGTATCCACTTCAGGCTCCTGTTGCGTAGTCTCTAATGTATGACTTAACGATTTATTTCATCATGACATGTACAGTAAGACCATTCAAATGCCTTGCAAGGATTCATAAAAATTGTTTCCAAATTTTTATCATTTGCAGGTGTTAGGGAAGCACTAACCATCGGTTCCAACGTTATTACTCATGTCAAACTACAGCAGCAAAGAGTTCATTGACCATATTTATGTTAAGATTCTGTCCCATCTTTCTTTAATCCTTCCCTCTTTGCTGCCTGATTTAGCCAAATCTCTGACTTTGTCATTTCAGATCTCCAAATATTACAGGAATGATGAAGTCAGTGTGTTGGCAGGAGTGCATAAAACCTAACCCTGCTCCCCGTGCGCCCTGCCCAAGGCATGTCCTGACAGTCAGTAGCTGAGTGCCATGTGGGGGTCCACCAAGCGATGCGGCAGTCACATCACTCTCTTGCCTTTCCCATAACTAAACCTGAAACACTGAAAAAATGTTATGGGAGTACCACATAAACAGCATTGCTTCCAGGAATAAGAAAAGTAGAATGTATTTCTAGATGTGGAGAACAGGGTCTAATTTTTTGAAAAGGAGAAAAAGGGAGACAAAAACTTGTTTTCCCCAAACTTTAAATGCCCATTTTTTTACATCTAGCCAGTTTGCACCATCTAAAAGTTTGTTCTGATTTCAGAATATAGTATTTATCTCCAAAGTCAGGCTTGCTATATATGAACTTGGTATCCAAAATGCTTTGTGGATGTCTTGTTGAGAAGAAAACTGCCGGCTAGAAAAATGGGAAATAAGGACAAAGTTGTAATGCTGGAGTGTGACCTCAACAAAATCCTTTGTATTTTTTATTTTAAGAAACCAAAAGAAAATTCCAGACATTGTTCCCTGCCTACAGATAAGATTTGCATGGTTGCGAAACAATGTCATACATACTGTGAAGTCAGATGTTTTACGTTATCTTCATAATTGCCTTCAGGACACTGAAACACTTATCAGAGAACACAACTTATAAAAATCCCGCTGTTTAGAGGCAAAGGATTTTGGCAGAATTTTGGGTGTCTAAGTACAGCTCCTTGTGGCCAATATCCAGTTGCTTAGCAAATGTGCTCTGCAAAAGGAGGGATTACACAGGAATTAGAAGAGATAACCATAAGGTGGTTGATCCTCATTACAGCAAGGTACCTGAGAATGAGTAGTTGCTGTGCAGCCTACCCACATCTTAAAGCTTTACAACAGCCTGTTTGTCAAACATGCAGCACAGCAAACACATATGCACATATGCAAACACACTTTAGAATAAAACTGGGCAAGACATTGTGATCATTGTGTTAATATTTAAATTAGTCCAGTAAATACAGTGAAATTAATAACTTCTTTCCCTTGGTAGCGAATGAGGTTTAGAACCAAGATCCAGACTATTAAATTCAGGGAACAGAGGTGCACTGCCGCAGGCAGTCAAAACACTCATTGGAAAAGATTGATTCCATACAAGTAACACTGCAGTGGTAATTTCTGGCGCCCTGTAGAGATTAAAAGACTTTCTCCCACTCCTGCTCACCCTTCCCACTTGTTTACAAAAGTTCACTTCAACACTCCGCAAAAGCAGGTTGTTTGCTAAGTCTTACAAAGGCTTTTTGAACTTAAAGCTAAACAGATATTTCAAGGATCTCAGAAATACTGCCATACTCCCAATAGATTTTTGAAGAAATACATTTTTAGTCCTGGAGAGCAAGATGTATTTAGGTCCTTTTAACTGAGGAATAATTTCCTTGGGGGAGATATATCATGAAGAAATTATTCAAGCCTCATATCTTGAATAGTTTAACTCAAAGCTGGAAAATATGAGCTAAGGGATGCATTAACATTTTCCAGAGGCCCTGCACTGACCCAGGGGAATCCTCACTGGATTGCCACTTGAGTACAGAGAGAGCTCAACTGGATGTGTTTTTCTTTCAGAGCTGCACTCCATCAACAGATACCACGTGGAGTCAAAGCTTTCTCTCTGTCCACACTGGAACAGTGTCTTGCTAGCATGGAGAAATTCCTTCTTCCTTCTGAATCCTTCAGCTACCACCTCTTGAAAGCTTAAAAGAAGCTATGTGACTAGTTTTAGAGCATGAATTTCCATTCCTAAGAGGGATGTTCTTAATTTTGCCCCGTGAAAAATAACAGGTTTCTCCTTTACAGCAGTTCAGGCAGGTAAAAGCTACAATGATAACAATTCTAGGACCCAATCTTCCCTATTCAGTTTTAAACCTCAAGAAAATACATATGCTTTCTTAGCCAGATCTTTTTTTGGTCTTCCCTCCCTTAATCAAGTAGCAGTTACCTTCTCCTGGGTAACTTCAGCCATTCTATTCTCAGTACTGGAAGATTCACCACAAAATTCAGTTTAAAACTGTGGAGTAATGCTGCCCATATGCTGTATAATTACAAGGGAATTACACAGAATAGACATCTGAGACATGAGCAGCCAAAGGTGGACATCTGTAGAATAGTTTCTTTCTTTTCTACAGTTTCATTTTATTTCTGTTTTCTCTTAAGATAAACTTCAAATAACTCTCTTAAAATTTACTCTACTAAGCCATTGAAAATCCTCAGTTAACTGCAAATACCATTCTCAATTAAAAACATTTTTGAGGGCTAAACTAAATAAATGCTTGAATATGAGCATTATTCTGTCAACATTTGTTCCCAAATATCTTTAGTCTCCAACAAAGACCTAAATTACTTGACAATGCAGAAACAAAGGAGGTCTCTTTCTCAAGAGTCAGCAATACCAAATCCCAGTTTGTCATCTAGTTCAGGTTTCAGAAATACATCCCACTATCAGAAAAATACATCCCTTCCTTACTGTAACCCCAATGTGTTATTTCCCTGTGATTATTGTCTTGAACTCATGAGTTTTCTGAATGCTTATAAAGTAATATATGACACAGTTCATGTAAGGAATGGCAATACACATTCTTCTTCGCTTGTCTGCTATGAAAGCAACGTGCTGGAGAGTTCACTAAGGGACTGCCCTAACAGTATTAGGAAGCACTTCCCTTTGTGCTTGTTTACTTGATCTCTAGTTAAGAGATGTACATTAGAGGAAAGATACCTGTGCCTGTCAATTAAATACTTGACTCTGACATGAACAGTGCAATTATATGTGCAATATAATTTGACAGGTTATGCACTTTTCAGGGCTACAACATGCCCACAGTACACTAGTGTTGGGTTCTTTAATATACAGGGGACAGGACAGGCCTTGCGACTAAAAGAGAAACACCTTGTCAAGGCTGAATAATCAGCCAAAGAAAACCACTGATTTATCAGAGGTAAAGTCAAGATAAAAAGTTAAAAATATTGAGTGATTCAACTGTTGCATTGGCCCAGCAGAAACCAGGATTTACCTTCTGGCAGCCAGAACCCGGGCCTCAGGCTGAACGTGAATACAGCAACAGCACTGGGGAAACAGCTTCCCTCAGTTATGATTTCAAATGCCCTGGGTAAGGTTAGTCAAGGAAAATACCTTGAAGCTACCTCGACAGTATATTTCAAAGCTTGTGATCTATCAGTACAGGTTTTATTGATATCATTACATTTGAAATAGGGAATACCTACCTGATACTTTCTCAGAAATAAAATGAATGTTAAATGTTTGACTTATACATTGTTTCAAGTATGACACTGATAAAGCTGCAATAATATCAGCAATTCCATCCACTGTGGGAGCTATGCTCTGTAGCAGGATGAGCTGTCAGCTTGTCTTTCAGGGCTCCTGATTTAGAGGGTACAACATTAAAACAATCAAGATTTAAGACGACATTGTGCCATTATTTCCACAACTTTATAATAACAGACTATTACGAAAGACGTAAGCTTGGCAAAGGAAGGAAAACGCAATTGAAATATTTCTGAACCACGTATTTTAGATAAGCGGCACTCTAACAATAAAGGTCTCCTTCCTGAGGGAAAAATGCCTCGCTGCTATTTCAAAAGCACGTGAAATATTCATAATGCTGCCTTGAAAACCAGTATTTACATGAACAGCTGCAGAATATAAATGCTGTATTAATGAACCCAAGCGGTGCTACCAACCCCACAAATAGCACAGATGCAAATATAAGAAAACTACAGCTAAACTTAAGTGTGCCACCAAAAAGCTAATATACATGGCTATGGGGTAACACCTAATAGGAAAGAGCTTTCTATTTGCTTTTAAATCACATTTTGGCTCCATACTTTGGCTTTTGACACATACCACTTACTAAATGGTTGTCAGGGTTTGTGTAAACATTTGAGCAATAGGCGATGTTCAGCTTCAGCGTCCTACAGTTTATCTTAACACATTATTGCCAAGAATATACAGATTACATGTCCTCACCTGTTTGTCTTTTCTGTGCTTGCAGTTAAAGCATACAATTACCAATTCATCTGCACTCGTGTTTGATATTTAAAGCCAAAGCACCTCTGGCAGCAACTTCCATTAAACTTGGGAGATTTACCTATACATTTCCCATCCTTCATTTCACATACTGTAGCCTACTACTTTCCCTCCATAGCCCAAAGCCATGCCTCTTTCAACCTGTAGACAAACTATACTGCTTCTGCCTGATGGGTAGGTTTAATGCATGAATTAGCTCATATACAGTTCAGCATTACTTCTTTATTTTTCTGTTGAGCTTCTGAACCGTAGGAAGCACTCCAGGAGTCAGACTTAGCTGAAAGCTAGGTTTCCTTAAGTGAGCACATCTGGAATTTTCACGCCTGTGAATAAAGAAATCTACCACTTCCATGTTCAGCCTAGGCAATTTAAGGATCCTTGGTTTGTGTGCTTCTAGACCTAGTTAGTCATTCACTGGGGTTTTACAGAATTCAGCTATCAGCTTCATGTTGTTACTGCAGTTGCTGCAACTGCAGCAAGAATGACTATTTTTCATTAATTAGATCCTTTCTTTAAAGAGAACTCAGTTGATTCTGATGCAACCCATACAGCCAATTTGACAGCTCATCCACATTCATGTCATTCCCAATTAAACTCCAAATATATTGTTATACCAACTATTTAAGTGTATATATACCGTAATTCACTATGCAGCCATACAGGATTTGATTGCTGTATCCTGCAGGAATTCATACAAATTGGTCTGAGGCAACGCTGAGTGAGGAAAACTTTGTTGGTACTCTGTCCTAAAAAGAACACTTTTTATATGCTGCCACACAGAAACTGGAGTGGAAAATTGTTCCTTCTTTTGTCTGTCTCCTGCTGAAACAGGAATAATTCTTATTCCTATGTATGTAAAAGTACTTCTTAGAGGCTTTCTGTACTGTAACCCCTGCCCTTCAAGCCCAGAGGCAAGCATCTGCTGTTCTCTCCTTCCACTGTCTTGACCAACTGCCTGCAGAATTGGTTTGGTTTTATCATATGCTAACAAATGGACACTCCATCTGAAAAAAAATAAGCTAGCTATTTATCCAGAAATCAGGCAAATAATAGAAGTCATAAAGCTTGTCCTGACTTGGTGGCATGGCTTGATCTCAGTCCTGCCTCAGAAGCTACTGATCTGTCTGTCAGTCTGGGCTCCTGACTGAAGCTGATTACTGTCACTTGCTCTACTTGCCCCTTAACATTGAGTCACTGTTCCTGCTTGCCTTGGTGTTACACTTGTTTCCCAGCTTGCTTTCCCTTACAGAGCAGTGCTTGCCAGTGCTGTTCCCCAAGAGTTCCCCAGGCTGATATCCATAGCAAGTGGTCAGAAGAATTCTAGGAGTATCGGAGGTTCAAGGAAAATTAGGAAGTAGCCTAAGAGGAGAGAATGTTTCGACTGGTAGGAAACCCAATGTACTTTCTCTCCTTGAAAACATGAGCCCTTATTAAACAGTGATCTGCTGAAAGCCTCATTGGGATTCTTGGAAGGGAGGGGAAAGGGCAAGGGACAGTGGGAGAAGAGTCCAGGTGGGAAGTGGCAAGACATTCTGAAACTGCTGAAGAGGGGGAACAGCTGACTGTGCTCTCAGATTGACACAACCAGCACATAAAACACATGAGAAGCACTGCTTGCCACAATACTTGAGTCTCTCTTAACTCTTCTATTCAGGAGACAGATATATGCTTGGGTATCATCGGTAGCCAAGAAGGAACGCAGTCCATATCTAAGCTTTTTAGCAGCCTTGTTTATACTTTCATGAGGAGGAGAAGGGAAAGGAACCCAACTGCACTCCAGATAAGGAAGTCAATGAGGCAGAAAAATAATGTCCCAATATAAATCTGTGAGGAGAACAAAGCCTGGATTAACCACACAAGGCACTTCACAGAGCCAATCTGTAGTTTCAGTCTTGCTCTGCACTACAGCATTTCCAGGGAGATGGATGGTTCTTTCCACTCCAAGTACTGCAGATGTTGGACACCATCAAAGCATCCTGCCAGCTATTCCTTTGGCCATGTCTCTTGCAGATATTTACACACATGGATTGCACAAGACAACAAATCCAGAAAAAATGAGAGCAAGAGGCTGCAGAACACCACAGTAAAAATGCAAGCAAGACAAAGAATAAGAAATCCTCATTTTCCATCAAAACCCTCTGAAGTGTCCTGGCTTTGGCACAAGGTTTATCTCACAACCATCTTCCATAAAAACAAGTACCTTGTTGTAGTAGAAGTTTAATTCAACAGCAAAGTACAAGAAACTGGGACCAGGCTATAAAGCAGATATAACACATAAAAAGATGTAACACTTGGCAATCCTACCTCAGAGTCAAGGGATAACTTTTACAGCATTTCTTAGTTATCCCTCTCCAAGGGATAACCCTTTTCAAAGACAGTGTGAATTACACAGAGGAGTATGCAAACTTACTTGTTTTCTTTAGAAAGAAAACCACAAAATCTCCCCCTTCCCCTTAGGAAATGCATACATTTTCAAGCACAGAACTGAAACTGAAGATAAAAGTTGTTGTTAACAAAACGCTGATTGGATGATGTAGCTCCAAAGGAATTTTTAGTTTTCTAAAGTTACACATTTTCTCCATAACACGCAGTGTATGCAATAATAATGTGGGCTGAAAGTGTTGATCAGAGGACAGCCTCTATAGTGCTCGTATGGCTCTTTAATACTTATACACATAGCAAATGAGAAAGTTAATAATTTGCTAAAGTAAAAGAAACACTTAGTATTATGTCATTAATGGTTTGTAAAGACCTAGAAGGAAACACTTAATTTCATCTGGTCAAAAGCCGGCTTCTGTGAACAATATTTAAAAGGCATTTTTTTTCTACATAGAAAGAGATCACTAACGTTGAAACGTGGCCATTTTCAATGAAAATCACTTTCGAAGAAAAGAATACGAAAAAGTTTAATTAAAAAATCCTTTGGAAGAATCTAGCAAATATACGCATGGTATATGCCTTAAGCAAAAATTCCAACTAGAGCCTATATGGATTACATGAGGGATTGAAGTCATTAATAAGACATTAGGAGGAAAAGATGAGCAGTATGTGTTTTGCGTTAGAAAAGTGTTTTGTGCATGTAAGAACATCTGCACAAGGTCAGACAAAAGGCCATCTGACCTTCTTATCTCCCATCTCACCAGTGAAAAGTCTCATATTAGGGAAGGATTGTGAGATACAGGTAAAAAAAAAAAAGTGATAATTTTCAGCACATCCTAATGTCTAACTCTCGTGTCCATGTCTCTGAGAGATTCTCAGAATGGTAAAATTTAAAACAAATGAAGACAATGAAAACTACCTATAGAAGCTTTCTCTCTTCAGTGCAGAAAATAGTCTGTTTAAGATGCAGGCTGCCATCCTCAATTTTTCAGTAACCTGTTTCATCTGAAAAGGCCTTCATTCTCCATTTGGAGGTGCTGCTATTTGAAATATAAACTATTACTGCTCTTATATATGCGCTGCGAGATGACTACTGAACATGTTTAAACCAAAATCAAACCCAAAGTTTTATACCATCTAAAATAAAGGAGTTCAGAGCAGAAAGCATTTCTGCAGGGGAGAAAAATAACAGCACAAAACCCTGTGAAAACCCCCACTGTTACAGGTGGGCTGGTTGTGTTGCTTGTGTTATTTCCCTTTAGGACCATATTTTCAGATTCTCATAGATGAACCAGCATTAAAATGTTGAAGTTGGTAGACTAAATGCACTGGGGAAAAAGCTAATGAGGGGTGGCTGTATTTGGCTCTCCAGGGTGATAACACAGACTGATGAAACTTGTAACCGGTTTCTTTGAGTGTAATGTTTCAACCCATTATCTTAAACATTCATTATCATTACAATTCTATTTTCTTTTTTAAAAGGTTCAGCTAAAATGAACTCAGAACTTTCTGAACCAAAACATTCGTTGTTCTGACAGATCTTGGAAAATGTGCTACCTCATAACTACTGACTGTGGTTTTAATGTTAATTTTAACCTGCTATTTTAGCTATTATTTTATAATACATACTTTGCTTGAGCATTTGTTCCTTGCCTTCACTGAAGTTTACTTCTGCTCCATAAAAGGGGATCTTTCTTCTACTGCAGGATTTATTTGGGGGGAAAACATCTTACTTGATTTTGTTTAAAAAACCAAATAGTATATTATAACCTATGTACAGCACTTCTGTTATAAGGATAGATATGGGTTTGCTCAAAGCACTCTTCCCCTTAACCCCTCTCAAACATTAACCTGTACTGCTAGTGACAGCTCTGGATTGCTCTGGAAATTCTAGCACAGCCAAGTAGGAATCTCCGAGAAAATCTTCTTTTGCCCTTTTTAGCCCAGCTGGAGAAATAGCCATCAGCAGGAATACAGATTACCTTAACCAGCTCAATCAGAGCGTTCAGGTGAGACTGATACTTATAGCATTCAAAAAGCTTGAACTCCGCGTTCAGGCACATCCAGCATGTTCACTGTGTCACTTGTACAGCCAAACGCCTTTCCTGTCTGGTCTCCCAGGTGGCTACAGCATGTGGTGACCCCCTTGGAAAAGGCTGACAACCTATTTCCTAAAGCCCAGCTCAGTCCCACAGCTGATGGCACATGCGCCTTTGCTTCAAAATGCTGAGAGGTCAAACAGTTCTATCACCTTCTGAGAAGGGTGAGGGACAAGCTCTGGAAGCACTAATATTGCTGCTGCTGACATTTGTATGCAAAAGCAGAAGTGATCAACCTTCTTTCACACATCTGCTCTACAGCAGCAAACCACTTCAGTGACCACAGTGTTTGTTTGCCTGTGTCAAATGAAAAATCACCCCAGAGTGTAAGACCAGCACAAAGCTCAACCTTCGGATACAAACCAAGCAGCATAATGAAGTCTTGGACATTCACACTGGCCTCTGCCACAGAGAACATTATCCTTTAAGTGCTGATGACATTTCAGAATGAGGTCCTGAGGCATTACACCCCCATTGGAGTAAACAGATTAAAAGTATACAAAGCTGTTTGCAGTAGCTTACCAGAATCTCACACAATCAGACCCAAGCTGTCATTCTTAGCCATTACACCACAGTCATTATTAATAATACTTGAATAGAGAAATATTGAGACCAAAGCAAGACACAAAACAAGATTCAGAACTGGAGCATCAAGGTCTTTAGGAAACCCTCCACAAAGAGTCAACTGTTTGAAAATACGTTATACTGCTGTTGTAGAAGTTATCATGTATCTAGTATACATATGTATATAAATATATAGAAACATCATATATACATATATATGTACATACATAAATGTATAGATACATAGATACAACATGACATCTTAGCTTTAAAGTTTAACTTGTTTCTAATTTATACAAAATGCATTTTCCACTAGAATACAATCAAGGGACAATGAAGAATCTTTTTTTAAAGCAGAAATAAGTTCATTAAACTATTTAGTAAAAGTACAGGAGCTTTATTCAGCTTGGTACTCTGCACCAGCACATACTAACAGCCTTTCTGTCAGCACTACCTGAACGAGGTATGAATTTCTCAGCTACACATTTTCACAGCTCAGCAGCAATGATTTGCACTTAGAGACACTGGCGCAGTATGACTGACAGCGGGCTCAGACCTGCTCATTGCTCAGCAACATCATTGCTGACCATGAGATGCATCTTTCAAGTTTCACAGCACTGCGCAAATACTTTTTACAAAGCACGGGAAAAGTCATGCCCCAAATCTTAATTGGAAAAGCCAGACCTCACCAAACGCTGGGTCAGACGTATTTTAGCTGCTGTATTTCTTTTGATAACACCTCTAAGCTCCAAGCAAGAATCCTACTGTCTTAAGGATAAACAAAAGAAGACAGGCACCTGGACAGTGTATTTGACAGAGGTTTCAGTCTAGCTGCCAAAGAGGAGACAATCAGTACTCAGCAGAGCATGACTGAGCAACTTCATTTGCCTGCTGCTGTCTACACGACCTAACACAAGGCGTGTGGAAATACACAGGCTCTGAGGAGGGTGCAGACAGCAGAAGGGCTGATAAAGCCTCTCCAGCATGAAGAGACACCCACACTACTTACAGCCTGCTTTTAAGTTGAGCTGTTTGTGAGCTCAAGTGAGAAGTTATGGTAATGCAAGTGTATTTCCAGTGCCCAAGCTGGCTCAGTAACCTTTCCATGGCATTGCTGTACACCATGATGATATGTACCATCCCTGAAAAATTCCTCCTGCGAGAGAGAAGTGTTTGGAATATACGGATAATCAACATGTGAAACATTCAGCTACACTAATGCAAGATCCATACAAATAACTCAGGGTGCCTTAAACTAAAGAAAAGAGCCCTTGTGTTTGTTTCTAAAAGCCATAGGGTAATTTCTTAAGAAGTAATAAATGAAAACTAAGACCGCTCAAAAATTATTTACTGGTCATTTTTCTTTGTGTTTTGGAGTGTATGAGGACTACTTGAAAAACATTCATAAAGATTCGAGAGAACATCCTAGTAGTCTCTGTTCTTAGGGATACGCTGGGATGCCAATATCAATGGTTTAAGCTACTTTCAAACCCTGAGAACATGACGAAATCTTTGAGTAACTAGTGAAGACTGTAGATATAAAGAAAGAATTAATTTGTTTTAGTGGAGATCTTAAAATTAATAACGACAAAATTGTTGAATGAGTAAAATATCCCAACACCAGTACAGTCTAGAGAGCAACTATTCAGTTACACCAACTAAAGTATGAACTTTTAAAACCACTTCAGAGAATAACTACCCTTCAAAATATTCCAACTTCTCAAGCTTTTTAATTAGATGCAACATTAGCAGATATCAGTAATTAACACTATAATGCATTAAAGGATATCAAATGGAAGCATCTTGCATGCTTAGCTGCTGTATCCTGCTTATACATGCTAGGCTGGGGACGAGGAAGAAGTTTCCCGCAGCCAGATGGACACAAGGATGCCAGCTTTTGTCTGCTCTGTGAGGTACAGCTCATTTCTGTGGACTACTGGGGCATATTCCTCTATGCAGCTTAATGCTGGCAGAATAATCTTTTCCTCTGGAAACATTCCCGGTATCTTCTGTCTTAGGCTTTCCAACTCAAATTTTCCAATCTCAAACTCTGCTTAAATACCTTGTTAGTGAAATTGAACCGATACCATGTACTCTGTACCTCTGAATTGATCGAGGAATCTGACGAGCAGTAACTCCACCACCCATGGTTTCTTAATGGACTAAGCTGATGATCAAGTCGGAAGTAAAAAAGGGACTCTTTACTTCTGCGCAGAAAGAGGTTTACAAATTGGTGACAGCTCTGCTAAATTGGATTTAGTACTGTGCTATTTCATTTGGCAAGGAAACAAAGTCATGGGAAAAGGGAGCCCTGGAAATGCACTGTAACAAGTTCTTCTGCCAGTTTTTTCTTATGTAATGAGACCTCTTGATACAAGCAATCAAGTGGAACTGGGCTTGCCCAAATCATAACATACCCACCTGCTTTTCCTATATATGCGAGTTTGTACAAATGGAGCTTAGATCCCATTTTGTCATACCTACTCTATTCCACACAATTGGTATTAGGCTCTCTGGGTACTTATTTAATTGGACAAATGGACAGCAAGAAGCACCAGTGCTCCTTTGCACTGTATTTGGTATAATGACATGCTTAGGTGAATGCTAAGTACAAATCCGCACAGGAACTGAGCAATGAGCTGCCTTCCTCCAGACTACTTCAGGGAAATCTTTGCAATATGGGGCAAGTAATAATCTGACTGAAATAATAATCTGATTGAAAGGCTGCAAAATTCTGTCTGATCTAATTCTGTAGGGCCTAATGACTGCTGTCACCTTCCAGGAGTGAACAAATACCCTTTACAATGCTGACTAAAACAGAGCATTTAGGATCATCAGGACTGCCAGTGAAAATACCTCTCAGTGTTACCAATCCTCACTGTAATGCTCATGTCGTCGTTGTGAAATTCTTTGTTTCTGCTGGTTGAGACACTCAGATAATGCAGGCAATATAAAGGTAACCAGAAAGAAAACTTCTTATGCATCAAAGCATATCCAGCATCCCAGGTGATGGGCACTTAACTGAAGAAATTTTCCAAAAAGAGGAATAAGATCAGGATTTTTATTCACTTTAGGTAAGTGCAGTACTATGCCATGCCTATAAAGTCAAATATATTTGACAAATTTAAATATATTCATCATAGGGGCTCTGTTACTTATTATCTGAACCTCCAAATTCATTATAAACCTCAGTTCCCACATCTCAAAAGGATATTGAGAGGTACCAGTAACTTGCAGCAACTTCCCCAAGTAGTTTCTGCAAATTGAGGTTTGCTCAACTTACCTTTTTTATTTATAGACCTACCCATCAAATATTAAAGAAAAGCAAGATGACCATTTCTAATGCAGCTAAGAATGGTACAACACAAGCCCTCTGAAAAATCTGCTGACTTCAAGCATAACTCTTCAATCAGTGAACATTTCAATTTGCAGAACATGCCTCCACAGAGAATCAGTCTCCCGGATTGTTTCATTCTGCAAAAGTTTCTCATTTCCACTGCTTTGGCATTTCATAACTAAACAATTACTGTGGGTGTAAAATGTGCTGCCCTGCTGTCTAGGTCCACGTTTTAATGGACGAAAGTGAAACAAATACCTTGAAATACATTTATTTCCCAGTTATGGCACCACACTTCTTCAAGGAATAATTTCTTAGATGTGCTTCAGTTGTCCAGTTAGCAATGTCAAATTCTTTCTATTACCAATGTTTCTCTTGTATTTGTGCTTGTCAGACTTTTGATGAAAGAGCAAATTTCCTAATCGCATTATATATATATGATATATAAACACACTATATATGTATATACACAGTATATATAGTTTTGACTACTTATTTGGCCAGTTGTTTAATTTGCTAACTAAATGACAAGAAGTAAAGTAGAGATCAAAATATGATCTAGTGTTAACCAAGGAGATGGATATAAATTCTATGTCCATCTAAATGCTAAATGCTGAAGTTTTTGAGTACTCATGTTCAGCTCTGCAAGCAGTAGGATTTAATTACATTTTGTTCTTAAACACTTGCATTGAACAAGGTGTCATTTAAAAAGATTAATTAATATAATTATGTTTTCAAGTTGCTGCTGATTCAAAAGTAAGGTTTGTTATTTGTTAGTTTTGTTGGGGTTTTTTAAGTGAGAAAGACTGTAAGGGCAGATGACTGGCAGTAAAAGTAGAAACATTAACAACTCCACCTCCTCTTTCTGAGTTTCATGAAAAAGAAAGAAAGAAAATAAACACCATCTATTATAAGTTTCTTTCTTCCCTAGCAAAAACAAGATCCATATGCCAAAGCCATGACTTGTGAATACAATAGCATGGGTATTCTTAAAGAACATCAGTTATAGTTCCATAGTACTGCATTTGCAGGATTTGTAATAAATACAGAACGCCATAAAATACCCTTCATCTTGATGTCTTTTAAGTCAGGAAAGCCACAAGCCTTCAGACAGGAATAAACCTCAAACCTGTCATCTGGCAGGCTTGGAGCCTCCTGCAGACAGCAGCTCTTAGTGACTCAGGGTGCTCATGCCCCCATCGCAGTGAACACAAGCAACACAACAACCAAGATACTTTTGCAAACAAGGGACTAAAATCAAGGATGAGAATGTAAGAAGCAACTTGTCTCCCCAGGATAGCTGTCACTGTTGCTTTTCTGTTACTGTGAAATTGGGAATAAAGAGATATGTGAGGCTAATGAGCAAGAAAGACCATACCAGTTTAATGATTAAAATCCTGCACTCAAGAGCAATGACTACAGTAAGCCAGTACTGCCTAAGAAATCACCTACAAAACAATTTAGAAACAGCTACAGGGAAGTAAGACTGCCTGTGTGAAGTGCACTGACATCCTCCCCATGTTAACCAAGTTTCGCACAGATAACTAAGAGAATACGGAATACTTTGAACAGAAGACTAAGTTTAGAGACTATGTGGCACCTGAAGTCTTGTGTATGGTTTCCTATGGATACACAGAGAAGGAAGTCTGTGATGTGAACCTTAAAGCCAGCTGGAAACTACCTGTACCTATTCTCCTTTTGCTCTTTTCCCACCACATAAGGGAAGGATTAATAAGCTTGCAATACCTGCATGTGGATGACATAGACAAATCATTTTTCTAAGCTATTCTCTGAGACAAATCCAAAGCAATTATGAAAATTCCAGGAGAAAATTACACACGCTTTAGTTGTTTTATGAGCTCCATCTTGGGAAGAGTCGGAAGCTAACTTGGACCCATGTGTATTCTTTATCTTTCTTCGAAAGTAAAGGTGCAAACAACACTTCAGAGAGTCAGGTTTGTCTCTGTTCAGCTATTTGTGATAAACAATATTTGAAGTTCCTGTAAAAATCTAATTTAATTAATCCCATTAATTAGATGTAGATGCACTTCCTGTGATACAGAAAGTGGCATTACCGTGATTGATAGTTGCTTCCTAGATATCCATAATGAGAAAAAAAGAGTGAACACTAACTGGGAAATGTATTGTTAAGGATCTATAATATAATTAAAATGAAGAACACATGCCCAAAGAAGTGGTAAATGCTCCACCACTGGCAATGTTCAAGGCCAGGTTTGACAGAGCCTTAGAAGGCATGGTCTAGCGTGAGGGGTCCCTACCCATGGCAGGGGGGGTGGAACTGGATGATCTTAAGGTGCTTTCCAACACAAACCATTCTGTGATTCTATGTTAAAGAATACATTCAAACTGTAGGTTTGAGAAATCCAAATTTCTCTTGTGCACGTCTTTAAAAAGCCAGTTTTGCAGTAATTTTTAAGAGTCTCACATTTTGCAACTGCAAAAACAGTGAAATGCAATTAAAGAGAAGTAGCAGAGAAAGAACTGAAGTCTACCAGGGCTAAAATTATCATCAACTGAATCTTCCTGCAAGACTGTGGCTATGGCGCAAATATTCTCACTCTGGACTGAGCACACGCTTTCCAATAAATAAAAATGAAATTTCTATCCAACCTTCTTCATGAAGCTATTTCATCGCTAACTCAGCTCTGTGCTGCCTGAAATGGATCTTCACACAGGCCCCCAGTTTTAAACCAAAATTCATAAAAATTATTTAACAACTACAAAAATAAAAGTAAAACTCAGCTGGCCAGGGAAAAGTAAGTTTGTACGTTCAGATTACATTTAATTCTTGGGCTTTTTGAGAAACATTGTCTAATTCGATGTATAACTAGACCATTTAAGTTTCAATTTGACTCATTTCAAATATAAGTTTAGCTTGTCTCTTAATACAAATCTTTCAGAAATGTAAATGCTTTTTACAGAAGTAACACAAGAGAGCATTCTTTCTGGAGATGGAAAACAACAGACAATGCAAAACCACTGCACATCAAGAATCAGTTTTAATGGAATGCTGCTTCTGATAGGATCATTGCCTATAAGCGCCTCCGTATGCACTGAGGCAGATCTCAAGAAAAGCACTCACAAATAGAACATGCCAAACAATTGCTAATACACTCCAGCAGCAGGCCATAAAATTGCACAAGGTGGATTTAAACAGTAGTTCAGGAGATGGATAAAGAAGGGTTATCTGGGAAGAGTAACTATGCGTTAGTCAGTCTAGACGATACTCAGAGGTGCTTGCTCCAAAACTTGTCTATATCTGGTGATGAAAGTTAACTTTTTCTACACAGCTTTCATTCCTATGGTGGCTTTAGCAAACAGTGCTTGAGAAATTAATTTCTCTACCGCTTATCCATGTGTTTTTAAATCAATGGATTCTGAATAATCTGAAATTAAGTTCCTAGGCAAGACAGCAAGCCAGCAAATTGCGAAAGGTTGCCTAAGTCTAAAAACAAGCACCTCTTCCTCCCACTGCAAATCAACTGAAATAATGCATGATTTTTATAGGGTGTAATGAAAATTTGCACTGGGCTCAAAAAGTGGGTTTGCTGTCTTCTTTAACACTATCTGAAAGTATCAATGTTTCAGTCTTAGTAAATTTTATGTGATTTTTCTCTTAAATAAATTCTACTTCTAGGTTCTCTACAGCTCTGCAGTAGAATGCTAAAATGCTAGTACAACTTCGCAGTCCTCAACACTATTATTACTATTATGATTATGATGATGATGCTAAATACTCCCTACACAGTTGTTTTATATTTTTGAGACCATGAAATTGTAGTTCTTGCAGTAAGCAGATTGATGCAATACTTTCAGCACTCAAGAGATCACTCCTTTTCCAAGACTTCTGTTCAAAGGCTAATCCAATATATCAGAAAAATAATAAAGACAACTGCTAGTGTGGAGTGATGACTGGAAATAATTATAACAAAAAAACTACAAAATGCTGATTTTTTCTGACTACGTTAATCATGTTATTCAGTGCATTATACTTTAAATGGTGTTGGCAGGGTGAAATTGTACATTCTATTGAATTACAGGGAAAAATAAATTTGTAAGTAGGGGTTTTTTTCTGTCTCTGTCTACAGAAGGAAAACATGTACATAAATCAAATGCATCTTCCTATTCTCCAAATGTTTCAAGGGCTCAGCATGTTTCTAAGGCAATACAAGTTCGAGGAAAATTACTAAATAAGTTCACAAAGGGCGACATTAAAAATATTCACCGTTATTGCTCTCCAAGCCCTGCAGCATCTCTTAGTGCGCTTCAACAAGAAAGAACCTACAGGAATTACATTAGAGAAGGCAAAGGTGGTGCAGTAATAGGAGACCTGTCTAAAGAGACAACAGTGTTAAGTGCCTTTGTCACTTGCTTTCTGCCTCAATTTGGATGTGCCATTTCACAGCCGCTGCTTCCTGGGGTAGACTCACCAACAGAATGGAGGTTACCCACATCTATACACTTAAATTCTCCTTGCCTGCAATAAGAGACAGCTGTAGCAAATTTTCCCATTGCCTATTTTCTCTGAATAGTTTCCTGGCACCATCTGGGAAATCTGTAGCTGATGGGAACTGCCTTGCATAGAGTTTTCATCAAGAAAAAGCTAAGTATTCCAACAGAAAAGGTGCTACCACGGTAACAGATCCTCTCTTTCCTCCCTCATTTATCTCTTCCTCAAAATAAACAGAACTACAGAACTGGAAAATAGGGGCTAAAGGGACATGAGGAGAGGCTGGTATGAGTGACACTGGCCAGAGCACCTGCTGTCTCTTAGAAGAGCCAACGTACAACAGAACCCCCCAAGGCTGTGCAGCAACCAGTAGTAAAATTAGCCATGGTAAGACATGCAAGTGTAACACAGAGTGAAAAAGGTGGGGATAGATGGGGTTTCCTTGCTCTGCTGACTCAGGGATGGTTTAGGGATATCTTTCAGCCTTTCTAGTGGAAAATAGGGAACTTGATTCCCTTCTTTTTATTTATATTCCCATCAAAAATATTTCCTCAGCTGCCCATTTTATTATCGTAATATTCTTGGTATGAAGTTTTTGTGAAAGCCCTCATGATAAAAAAGATATTGCCCTCATCATCTTTTCTCCAGTTAGTTTAGCTACCTGGAAAGATACATGCAAGGATGACAGGAATGGGGATATCACCCAAAATAATTACATTTATTCACTTTAAGGGCTCCTTTAGCCATAACAATCACACAAGAGTTGATCCTCTATTTAAATGTACTATTTTTTATTTGAAGACCTTGCCTGTTAGTCACAAAGGACCAAAAATGTTTTAAACTTGCCTATCAAAGTTCTGAACCTCAGCATTTTTCCTAACATAGTTTTCTGTCACTTGAAATATTTTCTGAAGAAGAACAGACTCAGAAAAGATTCTTTTCTTTGCATAAATGAGAAAGCTTGAGGGCTGGGGGAAATGGGAGGGGTGATTTCGCAAGGTCTGACTTTAATCTTTATACAAGTGTTTGAAATAATTCTAGAATAGTTTATTAACACCACAGAGATAGATGAATTTCTGCCCATAGCAGGATTAACAGCAGCTCTGACTGCACATTCCACATTGAAACTCAACAGCTGAGATTGAAAACCTCCCTGTCTTATTTTCTCCATTAATACAAGTAGTGACTACCCTAAAGCAAATAGCTAGACAGTGAAAGCAATATTTTAAAAAGAAAATAATGGAGCAACATTTTAAAAAAATCATAATTAATGCAGTAGGGTTTATCTGCATGTCCTAATCAGAATTCCATTTTTATTAGCAAAAGCTGTTCTGCAAATGCATGGATATTTGCTTACTTCTCATTTGCTTCAATTTGCAAGATGAGTGGTCTCATCTTATCAGTGATAACTGAAATGCACAAGGATCAGTAGTACCCCCTAGTTATCTAGGGCTTTTGTAATTGAGAACCCCATCTCATTGAAGTAATTGAAGTTTGTAACCGTATGTTAGATAGGCAACTAAGTGAAACAGCAAGAGAGCATGTATTAAGATGAATAACACTCACATAATGTATGATCTAGAGAAAACATATAAATTACTTGAATATTTTAAGAGATATGCAGGCATTTAAAAAGTTAAGTGGAAATACTATAATGTAATACTGTTGATATAGTAATATTATTGCATTAATTTATTGCCACTCAGGTACAGATTTAGGTAAATGAGTATGTACCCTTAGCTCAATTCTGCAATTTACAGTGCATAACCTTTCCTCTACCTTCATCCCCAGAGGTATCTAAGATTGCCTATGCATTTTAAATATAGGTCAGAGCAGAAGCTCCAGTGAGTGTTTCTCCAAAGAGAGTATTCACTAATATTTGTCTCAGGATGCTCCTATAGAAAGTAATTTATATTCAGCATCTTGCCTTCCAAAATCGTGGGTTTCTAGTAACAAGATCTTTGTTATCTACATCAAATAATTTAATTATTTTTATCTAGCTCATTTTAAATACAATACACTAAAATTCAGTCTCAGCCTTTTTATGCACATAATTACATGGCTAGGGGGCTGGCAACTGAGAGAAGAAGGGCTTCCTCTTCCAGGCTACTATGTCACATAAGCTGGCTCCAGCACAGCAGCAGGAGCCACCTCCCTGAACACAGTGTCTGTCTTACCAGGCTGAGAGGGCTGGACTTCCGCAGCCTGGAGAACAGAAGGCTCCGTAAGGAGAGACCTTATAACAGTCTTCCAAAAACTAAAGGGGGTCTACAAGAAATCTGGAGAGGGACTTTTCACAAGTGACAGGACAAGGGGGAATGGCTTTAAACTGACAGAGGGGAGATTGAGATGAGCTCTTAGGCAGAAGTTCTTCCCTGTGAGGGCAGTGAGGCAGCAGCACAGGTTGCCCAGAGAAGCTGTGGCTGCCCCATCCCTGGCAGTGCTAAAGGCCACACTGAACGGGGCTTGGAGCAACCTGGTCTAGTGGAAGGTGTCCCTGCCCATGGCAGGGGGTTAGAACTGGATGAGCATTAAGGTCCGTTCTAGCCCAAACCGGTCTGGGATTATGTAATTCTGTATGAGCCATTACTCAACCTCACTGACTTCTGGAAAAGTGCTGCTCTTACACAAACGTTTTGGGAAAGGAGCCCTAGGTCATGGCTTTTGGAAAGGGGTGGTTCAGCTGCAGAGCTCCTTCTGCATTCACGGAAAAGGGTAACAAGTGTGGATCTTACAAGCAGATTTCACCGTAGCTGAGAGGGATTTTCTAAATCGGACGTGTACCTAAATGAGCTCAACTGCTTTTTAGAAAATACACTGGTTTATATTTAAAACTTGGTCTGGAATGAATCCAAGAAAGAACATGATCTACATCCTTCTAGACAGCTGAGAAGTTGATACTTGATGTATTTCACCTCTCTTCCCTAACTCCTACCTCTTTCAAGTGAGCTATGCCCTGCTTGTTCCCAGATGCATTGATCAGAAAATTTGGCTATCTGAAATTTGGCTCTAAAATTATGAATTTTGATGGGATTTCTACAAATGCTCAATCATAAAGAAACGTTATTAAGAGTCTGTTCATGATTTTTATTTCTCTTTTCAGTCAGTAAAGAGCTGAGAGTCACAGAGGGTTACTAAGGATAATAATATTGAATACATTCCCTCCACATGCTGCTTGCTGTAAAACATGTATCTGAAATCAAGAACACTATTCCTACTCCTTCTCTTTCAACTCAGATGACATACTTCTGAATTACACTTGTAAGTAAAGAAAAACAGACTTTGTACAAACAGTACTGCCAGATTCTTCATGTGAATTCACGTAATACAGGATGGTTTAGGGCAATAAATAAGACAGGCTGTGTGTTTACACTGAACCATTCCTGTTTAAAAAGAATGGATTGTCCAAGATCCCTGACCAGATTACAGAAAATAAAACAGTAGCAATGATTTTTTTTGTATTCTCTTTAAATACAGCAATGGCAAAAAAAGGTCAAACCCATACTGTGTGAAAACAAAACATCAATGGCCTTTGCAAGTGTTTTATTATTGCCATAGTTATAATTCACTCTATGACCAACTCTCTCAAAGACACAAAACAAGCCTCTGAAGAATCCGCAGTCTGGACTCCTAAATATTTTTCTCTATTTTTTTCTTTTTTCTTTGATTTTGGTTTGTTTGGGGTTTTTTTCCCCTTAAACCAATCTTTAGTCTGGTTTTCTACTTTTCTTTGATAGGTAAAGGGAAAGTTTGCAAAATAAGGAAGAAGAGGCAAATAAGACCATAATAAAACATTCATACAAAATTTTCCATGTTCCAAACACCTCCATGAAATATGAAAAATACCAGCCCTCTAATAGTGCTGGTTATTATGTTTCTTTCTACTAAAACCAAGTCAGCACATAAATGCCAGACAGGAACCCAATATCCAATTGCTTGTGCCTGTAAAATTCATGATACTCTCTGTATATCAAATAAACTCATTTACTTGCACTAATGCTTGGGCACTAACAAGTTATGCTCGAGCATGCCTTACCTTAGAATACAATTCCAAGAACAAAACCAACCAGTCTTTCAGTTATGAGACTGCAGGACTTTTTTCTGAATTTGGATTAAACACACTGATACCGGATTTATTCACTGATTTCTGGCACTGGACAATTCCGGGTACTAGTGGCTTCATCTGGCTTTCATTTCACACTCTCAAGTTTTCTCCTACCTACTAGGAGCAACACAAAGAGGAAACTGCTTCAAGTTTCAAAGCGCTACCTCAGAGACAGGCGCTTGAAATCCAGTAAAAAAGACTGATGTCCTTTAAAGAGAAGGTCAATATTTTATATCTGTACTTAGCAGCTCATAATAATTAAACGAGCCTTATTTCAAGATGCTGGTTTAATGAGAATGTGCAAATTAACTGTCAGTTAGAATGACATTCTCTCAGTGTTTTTATTACACAGATTCTTTACTGCTTGCTATTTCTCTTCTAAGTTAATACAGAAGGGTTGTGGGGTTTTTTTTCCCAACAGAAGCTGATCCTCTTCAATTTTCAAAAGTTCAGGATGGTCTTTTGGTAAAAATACAACTGGATTTTACTTGACTTATACCTCACTGCTTTAAGGAGCATCTTTACTCTCATGATGTTCCAACTGGCTATACCTACTTTATATACATATGCAGATCTTCAGCTGGGCTTGATCCACACAATTCCATTCTCTGAAAGGGTACGAGTGAGTGCAAAGTATCAACAAGTGATTTAGAAGGCCCGGGGGGGATGGAGCATCACTATACATTTTGTGGAGGCTAACCTGTAGCAGTCTTCCTAAAGCACATTCCTTACAAACCTACTCAAGACACTAAAAATGCTTTCCAAAATCCAAACCTCACACTGGCTTCTCCTACTTTGTCCTCTCCTTTAGAAAATCTCAGAGAGAGTTTAAGAAATAAAAGGGTATATCAGATGGCACAACTCTCATTTATTCAGGCCCCAAATGTCATCCTTTAAAATTATTCCTGCTTGCATACTCACAAAACAGACTTCAACTTCCTGTAATAGTGTTGTTCATGTCTATAAAATAGCTAACATTTATAGAAGTAACCATATTTCTTTTAATACCTTTGAGAATTCTGCAATTTTATTTAGCTTTTGGCTTGCTTGAAATATTTTAAATCACAGTTCATAAGATGGCTTTGTAAATATATCTCACATACCCTTCCCAAACATGATACTTCTCAGTTCATAATGCATGTTTTATTCACATTTCTTTGTTAAGAGAAAGCATTAAGTAAAAACCTCTCGATCTGTACTGAATGCCGTATCAGTAAAAGAAAAAGGAAACTGCAGCTTATATACACTAACATCTCTAATAGCCTAGTGATAAATACCACACTAAATCGTGATTCAGAGCAAAAGAAAATGCAGCTTTCTGAGTCAGACTATAAAGAAGTGCCTAAACTATAGCTACTGCATCAAATCAAAAGTGCTTTCTTTATCCTCTGTTGGCTTTTATTATTCACAGCAATTCATCACTCAAAAATGTGCTGAAAAGATTTGCATATGTGAACAACAAATATATAGGTTTTCTACTCAAATGCTTCAGGACTCAAAGCCCCTCAATCACTCTAACATCCCAAATTAGTATTTCTCATTCTCCCATTGTCTTCTCTTTGGTAAAGCAAAGCGCATCATGCCTTTTAATAAAAATAAATGGATTCTTTATCTTTCATGGCATTTCTAATCTGATGAAAGGACAAGGAAATAAATTGTCATGTTTCTTGTCATTTTTAGAAAAGCCTTTGAAATAAACTTATTCAGTGTAGACAGAGTACTGATGAAAAGCATATAATGAAAACCTCAGCATTTTGACAGGTTCTCAAATACTTGTGTGCAAGCAAGAAAGGCAACTTCTACTGTGACAGTGCTGCCAAGATCAAAAGACACATTAGCAGTGAACAGAGCAGCAGTACGAAAAAGCAGAAACAGTGACTTAGGAAATAATGGAGGAGGCTGCTTCCCTGCTCTGCATCACGATAGAGATAGATTGCCAACCATGTAATCAAACCTGAAGTGCATTCAGAATGAAAACTTCAGTGATTTCAGAAATACGCTTTGCCTAATATTCAGGTGGGCCAGAGTATTTACTGCAGATGGCACTTTGATTTAAAACAGAAATCATAAAGCAGTCTTTTTTTATCCCGCTCCCTTCTTCTCCTGTAAATAAATGGCACCAAGTGAAATGTGGGTTTATTGATGGGTAAATGACTCTCTTCTGCAGCCCCAGTGAGACCAGCAATATTACAGACACAAAACAATGCTGCGGAATTTGTGATCTATAGGAGAGGCTGGTATATTTGGGGGAAAAGAAGGAAAAAGTCCTTATTTGAATAAAGTTGATTCCCCTGCATTCTCACCCTCCAAAAAACCAGCATGAATCATGTGGTTTTTAAAAGCCCAAGAGAACTGACACACAGGTAGAACAGAAAACATTCTAACTGGAAAAATAAGGAAAATTACTGGAGTGTCTTGATGGAAGTAGGAGCAGGCTGCACTGTTGATCACGTTTTATATATGGCTTCATATCGAATTTGTAGACAATACTCAGAGGACAAGATTCAATAGTCACTAGTTGCAGAAAGAGAAATGTGATTGTTCTTTCTCTATTAGTCTTTCACTATTCGGCCAAAACATCGAGAATGTTCTTCCACTGAATTTCTAACTACTGAATTTTAGGACTCCTGTAATCCATTAGTCAGTTACCATTCACAAACGTTATTCTGCTCTGCTGCCTCTACTTCTCAATCTTCTTTATTCTATAAAGTGTTTTGACACTTTCATAAAGTCACAGTGAAGTTCCTTTTATAGTATTTCTGTAACACTTCATATAACATCCCATGTGCATGCGTAATTATTCTCCTGGGTCAGTGGTTTCACAGAATGTACTAACATAACACATTATATTTTCCTACAGGGAAGCCTTTCATTTTTGTTCACACATGTTTTGGACTTTTAGCAATGCCTATAAAAAACAGCAGATAATTTGAGCAGGGTTTCATTCTTGCATGTTTAGGAAAATGTATCCTAACCAATACCCTGGACCCACTAACATCCACACATCTTGCCACAGGATTTCATTCTTGCGCTGAGACTGTCATATCTGACACAGCAATAAACTAGCTGTATTTTATCTTTGGGCTACATCATTAAAAATGACATGAAGACCAAACTGTCTCCTATAAAACCTTTCCACACAGAAAGGTTTTTCAATGTATCCGTCTCACTTTGAGGAAGGTAATGTCCTCCTAGCTCCCTCTGTGGCTTTCTGAAAAGAACTCTTCCTAAAAATGAATACATAGATCAATGGGAAGCAGTTTTCTAGGGTCTTTTGAGTGGAGTAACTTATTTCCTTTGGTGATTTGAGAAGCATTACTCCATGAAGGCATATCAATAAAAGCAGTGCTATTTGGGCTTTCAGTTTTGCATCTCTTAAAGACATTTTTTCATTCATTTGACCATTTCTGCCATTGCTGAATAACTTTTCTGTGTCCTTACAGACACTGAATGCTAGGAAAAGAGTCAATTCAGGTATCATGCTGTTTTCCATCTTCCAGTGGTTTTTTCTCAACCATGCATTTTTATTGATTTATTTGAGACTTTTACTTATTAATGTCTTAAGTGCTGCCTCTTAACAGTTTTGAAAATGAGGAAGTATGAAGTTACAGCTTTTCCAATACACTGAAACACAGCATTTATTATCCTGCCATAAAACATGAAAAAAGATCACAAAACACAATTAGTTTTGTTTGCAGGAGTGTCAGTTGCTGAAAAAGTCAGAAATTCACTTTAATATTAGTAGGGTTTCCCCCAAAAATTTAGGAATTGAATCGTGTTCACACTGCATTATCTACTTCAGCTCTCTCTTCCTAGCCATGACAAACTAACATACGTTGTTTCTATTCTTTATCTAAAGAGCAAGATGATGTCTTTCTTACAAAACTAGAAGTCAGTATTGCTTAGATAGCAGTCAATCTCAAATTCTCAGCAATTCCTGTGAACTACTGAGTAACCTAAACTTCAACTCAGTTTGACTTAGAAGGAAAACAGGTTTTCTGCTTAATCTCTCATTATGTTACTGAAAATAAAAGGGTTTAAAATTCCATAGAGATTGAGAAACACAAAGAGACGACCTTAACATTTGCTCTGGCAGTAAAGCAGCATCACAAGAAAGAAAGAAAAAAAAAAGATGAGAAATAGTAGAAATCAAGATGGTGAGAACTGAAAAAGAGCTTCGTATTTTGAGAAACAAGCTCTTAATTTCTGTGCATACAAGGAGACCTCATCTTCACGGTGGAGAGCACTGCGGTTGCATTTGTCTTAATAGCAGGATTCCGTACCTGATTTGAATTGTTTTTTCCTCCAGACTGCTTTGAAAGCTGTGTAAACAGCAGTGGCTTCCCCCCCCCCCCAGCTAATACATACAACATTCTTAGTATTTTTCCAAACAGTTGACCCCTGAACTGATTTTGATTAACTGCAGTATAAATCCATAATGAACTATATGGCCCAGATGGGAAATTTAACCCAGGTTATTGTTACAGAGGTAAGAATGCCCTGGCCAACACTGGTGGAGGTGATCGGAAGTTTTGATTTCCAATTAATATTTCATTAGCAATTCCTGTACTTTCATACCAATTTGCACATGAATGGATGTCATTCATACTTTAGGAAAACTAACACAAGCCTGCAAATAGGAAGAACCCTACCCAAACAATTCCATACAAAGGGAACAAGGATGATGTACTGTATTGACTAAGACAAGAAAAGCTTCAAAACCCTCACATATCCTATTAATTTGAACTTACGCAGTGCAGATGTGACTGATACTGGAGCTTCATTAGTAGCCAAATTAATCATCCGAGCTGTCTGCAATATCAGTGAATTGTGGCTGTCTATCCAATAACTTGAGGAGATTCAACTTGGATGCTGAGAAAGCTTCTGAATGAGGCATCCAAATGCAAATTTTGAGTCTCTCCATTACTTATTTGAGGGCTAGTGCTCAAAAAAGGAAGTTGTTTACCTTAGTTATCAAGGAACAACATGTTTTTTGTTGATACTGCAAGCAACTTGGCTAGGCTAATTCCACTAACTGCTGAATGCTCCAGTTTCTCCATTGAGGCCCCGGCCATGTTTGCTGAACGCGACCACTAGCATTGCTTGTCACTAAGAGTAGCCTTGCAGGATTCTGAACTGCTTTTACTCGTGTGCTAACACAGTCTCAGAAAATGGATTAAGAAACAGTATCTGCTATTCATCTCTAGTGTTTATTTGCATAATGCATGAAAATGGGAGGCAGCATTGCAAGAGGCTATTTGGTTTCAATGAAAAATTAGAGTGCTTTAACACAACAGGTAAAATTAGTTGTTCCCACTTTTCCATTTGATTGTTTTGAAGATAGAATTCAATGCACAGTAAAAAAACAACCCAGTAAGCTTGCCTCTTTATGTCAAATATGGATTAACACTATGAGTATGAAGGATGTGAGTGCTCCTTAAGAGGTTTCTCATTTGGGAATGTTCACAAAAACATGGAGTTTTATTTCTGCAGCTTTCATTTCTGCCACAAAATACAAATAGGTTTTACTGGTTATTTCAAGGCCAGTCAACACTGAGCTTTTCTGCAGTGTTTTTGCCAGAAAACTGAGCATCTTATGCTCAGCTTCAAGAAAACCAGGGTTTGCTTCATAAAGCAGTGCCCTCACACATCCTCCAAGGACCTGAATGTTTAGACTCAGGGGGTGCTCATACTGTATGTTGTGCCATGTTGGAAAGAAAGGTGAATCCAGCTTTGGCAGCCTAGCTTCAGTAGGCTGGAGTTTCATGTAAGTTAATTGGCTCATCCAGAATTTTAAGAAGGCTACAGTAAGGTCCATACTGCTGTAAAGTTGGTTCTGGAGGAAATATAGCTTTTGTCTATTCACTACAGCGACATTACAGCTGACAAGCACAGTATAGTTCTGATTCTGTGCCACAACAGCTTTCTCCAGTTCCTCAGCCCTCTTCCTTTAACTAAGTTTTCTCATCCCTGGGGCAACTGCACCAGAATCAAGCTGCAGACTGAAGTCCAGTCCCAGTGCGTAGCCAAAAACTTTACAAATGCACAACAAGAAGTAATGTCAATATCTGAACATCTATAAAAGCCATTACTATATTCCACAGAGACATGGTATTTCTAGAGGCTTAACAATGCAAATTTGGCATCAACTAGATATGTTTTGGTTTTAAACACCTATTACTGGTGTTAATCTGGCAAAGGTTATACCACTCTTTACCATACTCCCAAGATTCCTTCTTGATAGCACTGTGGCTTGCCTTCAGCATCCTTGCTTGCATCTTTTCACACCACCAAATGCATTAAGGGGAGTTCCAGCTTCATGGGAATCCTGAGTTTCTCCAAGATCTCCACTAACAACTGTTTGTTGAATTTGCCTTTTCCTCTCCCCTTCACAATGAGCATCAGTTGTCTTTAGAGGCAGATAATGACAATGCAGACATTGGAGCATTCAATGATGTTACTTGCCAGGTACAAAACAAATATGTCATCCAACAAAGAAGGAAGGAACTTTCACGGACAAAAATAAAAGAGAGAGATCAGGATCTCTATCTCAAACTGACAAAAGCTTCTTTTCCCATCCAGAACATTAAGTACATTAAGTATCTCTTCAGAGTGCCATGAACTCTTGGAAAACAGAAGTTTTGGGATGTCACGAGAGCCTAACAACATGGTCTTATCCTCTGTAATGGTACATTAAAGTGAAAATACTTCCAGACAAATATGAGCTCCCCATCCCTTGATGAAATTCTGCTGACAGTGATCATGTGAGAGGACAGTGAGTCCAAAGATTCTCAGTTGCTTGCTCTCCATGTTTATTTTCATAAACATCCCAATAAGCTAGCACATTAGTTTTGCTGGTATCCCATACAAAGGCCTACTACATTCCAGAACTAATCCTCTTCATGCACATAAAAAGCAACCTAAGGTTGATCTTTTTGCTTGTACTAAATGAGTAAAGCAAACTAACTATGCTATGCTATTACTGCAAGGCTAACAGTTTAGCCCAATTCCCAAAGAAATCATGCATAACTACCTCCTTTATGGGCCAAAAAAAGGGGGTTTTAATATTTGTATTCTCTTAAGAATTTATCTTTATGAAATAATTCCTTTTTTCTATGTTATACCCTGTGTCAACCATCCTATGGTCCCAGAAGGCAGGACTGAATGACCTATCAGTTCTTCTGATGGACAGCATACTCGAGGCTTAGTGTAGACCACTTGCCTGCACTGGTTTTCGGTACAAAGACCTGAAGACAGACAAGTCTTTCCTACACAGAATCTCACAAATATTCTGCCCATGTTTTAAATGAAAACTCCAAGAATTTCAGGGAAAAAAATCCTCAAACCCATTTAGCAGTATTACTGAAAAAGAAAGTGGTTTTCAGCTTACAAGCTGAGCTTTCACCTTTCCAATACAGCCAGATGTTTAGCACAATGGCCAGGGCTACAAAAAACACAGGATCAAGTCCGTATTTCATGTAGGATAAAGCAGAGATTTTCATCCCATGCCATTCATTCCTAAAACTATATCTTTCTCAGCCCAGACCCATATCCTAATCTCCAGCCTGTAGAGTCTTTGTTGCTCATTAAACACAATGGAGCTTTGAAACATTTTTGGCACAACAAAAGAAAACACCAACACAAATTTTCAGGAACTTCCATGTTGCAAAAGCTATGATTAAACTCTGAAAAGCAAAATCTAGATTATTTTCCCAATCACAGAGAAAACACTGTTCAGACTTTGACCGAGGGCTGCTGCAGATTTCAAGCTTGTTTGAAACTTGGTCAACAATGCACCCTTACAATGAGTTATTGTAGTCCCCAGAAGGAAAACAAACAACCCACTGGATGTATAGCTGAAATTAAAATTTCCATCAGCATCCATCAGCATTTTCCTCTTTCAAAACATTGAAGAAACGTCTAAACTCAGTGCTTAAACTTACTAAGCTGCAATGTTTTATATTCCGGATTTATTTTGGTTGTATTTTTGTTGTTGTTGCTCTGAAACATTCTTTTCTTTGAGCAAGTTTTAATAGGGAGGAAAAGCTACAGGAAATTCCAAACAGCCTATGTCAAATAGGAACAGCAGGTACCCATCTATTCCCTCAAGAAGCATTATCAACTCCAACTGTATTAAAAGTAAATTCCGTAAGTCCATTTCTCTGCTTTATTTTTTTATTCTTACTGCTATTATCTTTTTCTTTTTTTGTTCAATATTTCTGCGAGTAGTGGACAGTTTTTGCAGGCATACGAAGTGCTGATATGGTCCCAAAATGAAAAACAACCTGTGAAGAATCCACATAAAGTCAGTGGGGATCAGCAAATGCAGAGAATGGTTCTGCTTATCATCCTGCAGAATCAGGACTTACTCTTTCCTCTCTTTTATTCTAATTGACAGAAACATTTAATCTGATGGATCTCTTCTATTTATGACTTGGAGACAGACAACATAACTTTTTGTCCTATTTATGTACTGTGTCATCTGACCAGCTGAAGACACAGGACTCTAAATTCCCTCAATTATCATATGTGTAGGTGTCACAATTAGAACACCTCATCAGACTCCATATGACTATACCGCTTAATATAGACTTTCTTATCACATACTTAAATAAACCCATGGAAATATATGCAACATTTTTCCATCTTAGTTTGATAATTACTTAACAAGTGTCTAGATAATTCCTGGTAAAAGCTGAAGTTATTGCAAGGATTTATCAACATACACTTGTACACTGCAGCTGCCAGAACAGGAGAGGAACTCAAGCATGGCATTTTATTTTGCTTATACTTCTTTCAAATACACATAACCCACAAGTCCGTACAATTCGGATATCCAAAGTAATGGCTGTTGATCAGCTAATATTCCCAAAAAATATTCCTTGTCAGGAACTCAGTGACACTTAAAAGATTATCCAAACCCAAACTTTTATTGTCTTGATTATTTTTCCTATAAGCAAATGAGGCAGAACTGCAGCCCCTGTTTTCTGCTTTCAGAAATACTCTTTTTTTCCCCCATTATCTGTAGGTACTGGAAGAATTCCTTAACTTATTTTGGAATTACACACAGAGACCTTCAAATGTCTTTTCTGCAAACTTCCCACATAGGCTAAACTGTAAGCATGCAGATTTGTTCCACTGAGGTCCTTAGAGTGCCTGTAAATACCAGATGATACTTTTGCACATGAATAGAAAATCCACCAACTGCACTAATAAAATCCCTTTACATTCAATTACTTCAGCTGCTTTTCCTACAGAATTGTACTGGTATTTCGAAAAAGGAAATGATGTGAATAATTCCACCTGAGTAAGACCTAAATATAAAAAAGACAAAAATACTTAGAAATAAAAGAAGTTAAAAATAGTAGAACAGTGAATTACAGGTTTATCCTGCCTCTAAATTGAGTTACAAGTGAAATGTAAACTGATAATGAAAATCATTAACTGATGGGTAATATTCCAACGTTCAAACATGTGCAACCAAAAAGTACATTCTACAGTAGAGAGTAGAATTGTGTCAATGTTGGCACACACTTTTCTACTTACTATTGAAACTTGAAGATAACAAGAGTCAGGGAAGGGGAGAGGGATCTACACTGCCTTCTCAACATTAAAACAGGAAACGAAAAACATCACACACTGTCTGATTTAATTTTAATTGCCATTTTTGTTCAGTGTCTTACAAATATTTTAAATGATCTGTGTCAAAATTCAGTATTAACCATGTTTTGATACGATTATGGATTTGTTTAAATACAATTATAGATATACAGACTGTAGATAGAGCCCTTCAGTTGTTGAAAAATAAATTAAAAACTCAGGAAAATGTGCCAACACAGATTAGCATACCCTCATCATTAAGTAAGCATATGTCAACATACATTCCATTTACTGCTTTTCCTGATCTCTACATTTTGGAATAGTAAATTCTACACAAGCATACCACATCCTACCCCCATCATCGAGGTAGAACCAAAAGGCTACTGCAGTTGTCTTTACAGCAGCTATTCTTTGAGCTGTGACAAGCTTATGGTACTTTAGGACTTGGGAGTCAATACCAGAGGCTTTGAAATAAATCTGGATTGGCTGAGCAGACTGCAACAGACTGTGGCAGACTCCGGAGAAGCGGCTTGGGAAGCGGCTGAGCATTCACTCACAGCTATTTTGTCCCACTGCACTCAGACATGCCATCAGGTTACCCACTGTAACGAAGGTAAAATTTCTTTTTAATGGTTAACAGATGTTTTGTGGTTTTATCATCAGTAGCAACCCCAGGCTATCTTAAATTACAGACATTTGTCTTGCAGTCTAAGACTTAAATATACTTAGTACACTTTACCACCACAACACTTTATTTAGCAAAGGGTTAGATCTTAAACTCTGGATTTCTGCGCTGAGTAATCATAAAAACCATAAACTGTGAATATACCAGTTTTCTCATTGATGAGTTTTGTTTCCATCTAGGAGTCTTTTGATTGTCCTGTTTAATACATACACCACAATGCCATTTTTAGTGGAGCTGTTTTCTACTACTTCTATTAAGCATTTATAAGAATAGAAATCTACTGGATTTTTGTTTCCTTCATGTAGGAACAGATGCAGAAAGGGAAATACTTCACACTTGCTAGCAGTGGCACTGCAGGGCAAATCTCCCTCTGTCTTCTCACAGCCATGGTGTAGCCATAATCCATTTTTAGAACATGATACTTGAAAAATAATTTCAGTAGGGAAACTTATAAATGACTAATGAAGACCTTCAGTCCACCAACTCCAATGCAGATCTAAGGTCCAAAGCTATGAGAAAATGAAAGATGAGTCGCAAAGTTTTACTTTACACTATCTCCAGCAATAAAAATAGCTATTGTTCAATATTGATTTTATCTACTAAGGATAAAACCAGCCTAAGATTAGTGATTGCCTGTGGCACTGCTCTGAAAGGCTGTCAGTGATTGCAGAACATAAGTGCACATTAAAATGAAAACATTTAACCAGGTAATCAACAAACAGCACCAAAGAAATCCCTTCAACTTACAGCTACTTCAGCTGCTTTTCCTACACAATTCTACTGATATTTTGGAAAGGAAATGCAGGGAAAAATATGATGTGAATGAGAGCTGAACCTAAGAAAAGGAAATTGAAAAAGTTAAGACAAGTGGGATCAGGAGTTACATGTTTATCCTACCACCAGCGCTAATAAACAATAATGTTCCTAATAACGTCTCTGGATCTTCACCAAATTATTTAATGCCAGTTTCACAGACATGAATTCCAAGTTTAGAAATAAAGCAAAAACCAAACCCCATAGCCCTGCATAAGAGTCAGTTTCTCCTTATTTCCTCTGGTGGATGAGGAGCATCATGAATGATACACGAACATCAACTAATTAAATAGTAAAGAAAATAGGAACACTAACTTCAGTCTATGCGGGAATCAAAGATGCTCTGAGGAAGACTCAGTCAGTCCTTAAATACAAATAAACCCTTAACAACCAAACAAAAAGCAAATCTTACTGTTTAAATTTTGCATTTACTGTGTCTGTTACTTTATAGTGGGTTTTTCTTTCAGGTTTGGGAGAAGTTTTCTTCCCAGTGGACTGTGCTAAGCATTTCTGTTGTTTCCAGACCCAGTAGGAATGGTATTTCAGCCTTCTCCTCTGCACACCAGGTTTTTATAACATCAGAAAACCGGTTGTGCAGCCTTTGTTACAAACTACCAGAGGATTTAAAGAGCAAACCAATAAGGCGATTTGGACACCTCAATGAATCTGCAATTCCATATGGAAAGTTTTAATTACTATGTAAAACCTGCCACAATGTGTTTTCATACCAGGTGATGTGACAAAGATGCATCTGTCACCATTTATTATATTTGGCAGACTCAGAAGGAAATGGGCACAAATTGGATAAGCACTTTGTCAAAGCCTATCTGTGAGAAGACATTGTTTGACAGAAGAACTTGTTCAATAATTCACATCTATAGTTTTGGAGGTAATTAGGTATTTTCAGTGAAATTCCAGTATTTGGAATTATGAGGGAGCTGGATTGTTATTTTCCCTCCACTTCAGTAGCTAACTGTGATGAAAAAAAAGGTTCCCTCTTAAACTATCCCCCAAAAGGAAGCAAACACACTTGACTTATAAAATTAATTCTAAAGAGAGCCTAGATCAACATGGGCAGACAGTAAATCTATGACACTATTAAGTTACAACTGTAGTAATTAGGTTGATTTTTTTTTTAACCAATTGAGCCTTACTCCGGAAATCAATACCAGAATCAGTTTTCATTCCATTTCTGAACTTCTGTGTAAAGATTAGCTCCTCTGTCATAAACACTATATTGTTAGACGTTAATACTATTAAAGATCAGTTTTCAGTGCAGATGTGCTATGATCATGTAAGCAGTTGTGGTGTTACTGCATGTATTGACTTCAGGGCAGCTTTTCTCAGTAACATGCACATGTCTTTGCAAAATCACAGAATCCCAGACTGGTTTGGGTTGGAAGGGACCTTAAAGCTCATCCAGTTCCAACCCCCTGCCACGGGCACAGACATCTTCTAGTCGACCAGGTTGCTCCAAGCCCCGTCCAACCTGGCCTTGAACACTGCCAGCGATGGGGCAGCCACAGCTTCTCTGGGCACCCTGTGCCAGTGTCTCACCATTCTCATCATGAAGAATTTCTTCTGAATGTCTTATCCCAGTCTCCCTTCTGTCAGCTTAAAGCCATTTCCCCTTGGTCTGTTACTATATGCCCTTGAAAAATGTCCCTCTCCAGATCTCCTGTCAGCCACTTTAGGCACTGGAAGTTGCTTTAAGATCTTCCCAGAGCCTTCTCTTCTCCAGGCTGAACGAGCCCAGACTTCTCAGCCTGTCTCCATAGACTCCTCTGGATCGGTTCCAACAGCTCCATGTTCGTCTTGTGTTGTTCCCCCAAAGCTGGATGCAGCAATGAAGGGCAGGGTCACACAAGAGACAAGTAGAAAGGGAGAATCCCCTCCTGCATCCTGCTGGAATGCTCCTTTTTTACATCAGTGAGAAATCCACTCTGTGACTGTGACCTGAGGAACACCACCACTCTTCCTCACCGTATCTCCTCTCAGGTGACAAGAGGCAGCAGCATGGATTTGTTCTAGGAGCAGCAGCAGGACACCCAATTATTTTCTGCTAGCTACCCCTGAAAATGCTATAGGACCAGTACAGTTTCAATATAGTATTTACTTGAGGGAGAGTGCTAGTCCCAAAAGTAGAATCAAACTAAAAGAGAGACAGGGAAGCTCAAGCTCTTCACAGCTACAGTGTTCAGGTGTGGGCAGTCTCATGAGGACCTCACTATTTTCTCATATGTTTGTACTACCTTATACTTGTTCCACTTTCTTACAATGTTCCTCACAAATAAGCAACAAAAGTAATTTATTTATATTTTTAGCGCATGCCTCAACTTTAATGGACAAATCTGAATTACCTTTTTTTCCTTCCTAGCTCCCTCCTTTGCCTCTGCCTTTATCACTTTTCCTCTTTAGTCTTTCAAAAACAACTTTTAAAAGTAGATACAACTCAGAGCTCTCCCTACCCATTTCTACATCTACCTGCAAACACTGCAGATCATCAGAAGAGGCAAAGAACTTGAATTACCTTGAAAGATTTATTTATGCAAATCCATTTATGTGAACTTTTATTTCAAGCATGCATACAAAGTATTCACAATATTAGCTGTAATAGTACCACACTTTCTATTGAAAATGTGCAAAACCATCCAGCAATGCTTTGCAGAAGAGAACTCTACCCTATACCAAAACACCAAAATGCAAACACGAGACTCTAGCACTAGGATCACAATCTCATTATTTATGAAGTCTCCTGTGATAATATGATCGCTCTTCTTGGAGTGTTCTGAACTCACTTGTGAACTCTGCTCAGCTAGAGAAGCTGCAACCTGCTGCAAAAGATGAGTAGAACCTCATTCACTGCACAGGTTGTCACTTCTAAATGCTCCTTATGAATTTTGTTTTTTCCTCTCCTATTTAAACTACAGAGAAAGGCAATCTGCCTTATTGTTCCCTACAACTTCTCCAGACTTCCATTTGGCGCATATTTAATATTTATGCAGCCGTGTCAGACATGATTTGAGTCAGTGTCTGCTGAACTGTTATATGGCTCATTGACATTATCAAGCTGAGCAGATTTTCTGTTATCCTGGAACACAGACACAAGAGACACCGTGTGTGTTTGTAAGTGCCAAATCTGGCTGCAGGAATCATGTGAGGGCAATGAGATATTCACAGACACAGTAAGAAGTATTTTAAGAGGGTTATTTTAAAATGTCTTACTGGACAATAAAAAGTTACTGCAGGAAAAATAAATTTTATCAGCCTGAACGTTAACCATGGAATATCTGTTACTGCATTAATTCTTCCTTAGAGAACTGATAACTATAATCCACTTCAGTATTTATCTAGTTGAGTTTTTAAAAGAGAACAAAGTCACACAGAGCCAAGATTTGTTCTCTGAGAACGTTATTTTTGGCTTAATTGTCTGATTTCTAAGTTCTGTTGTAATATAACTGTGGATGACTGCAAAATCCTGGTGCTGGGTCAAGTTGCTATTCCCAAGTTGTCTTAATGTTTTTGGTAGGTAGCAAGATTTTCAATGGTGCCTGGTGACTCTGCCCCCACAGTTTCAGGTACTGAGGTGACATGACTTCTTGGTTTTGCTACTATGGGGTATCCCAGGAAGCAAAAAATAGGAAACATCTGAAATAGCCTTAAAAATTCTCAGCTGTAACGCTGTTGATTTCCTATATTTTAATTTACCATCAAAGAGATTTCTTTTATAGTAGTAAATGTTAAATCAGGGAAGACCCTTTGAAAACACATGGTATTAGTGGAACACAGCTTATTTCTTACAGAAAATAGCTAGCATGCATCAAGAATACCAACTTTCTTATTCTTTTCTCAAAACATAATGGAATTCCACAACCAAATACAGACTTGCAGCTCCTACTGGAGTTGACAAGAGTCTCACTTTAGCCTGAGGGCAGTGATGCATTTCACATGTTGACGCCAGCCACAGTGATACTAACAGGAATAAAAGCACTTCTGAAACTTATTCATTGATAGCAGAAAGTTATCAGGAATAGGTCACTGGTAAACTGTGTATCTTAAAATCTTCCTCAGAACCATGTCATACCCTTTTCAGGTACAAGGTACCAACAAGAAACAAAAAAGCAGCTAATCGTTCATCTTCTTGGTAAATACAGCATTTGGGGGAAAAAAATAGCTCCAAAAGGCTCTGTTTTACCTTTCTCCAACCTAGGTTGGTTTGTATTTTTCATGTTGTTTATTGCTCCCAACATCCCACTAATCCCCATGCTCGTCTCATTACTCTTTTCTTGTACAGCATTTTGCAGACAAACTATGGAACCTGAAAGTCTGCACCTTAACCAGCGCTTGTGTGGTGAGCTTTTATGTCTGTAGGACATTGGAGCACCTGGGTACACCCTGGCATGGCAGGAAAGACACCTGGCTCATTCAGGAGTGGAGGAAGGTTACAATGCCAGAGGCCCACCTACTTCAAAGCTCTTCATCTCTTTTCCCTGTCCCGCCAAGGTACCCCAGATATGCTAGTGTAACCTCACATACCAGGCATAAACAATTACTAAGAAAATCTACCTAATCAGAATGATTTTTGTGTATCTAAAGAGGTTACATATTGTGTTCTTGCCCTGACTCAGCAGTCGCTGGCACAGCATGGTTCACTGCAGCCTGTGAGTCAGAACATAAAAATGCTATAAAACAAAGATGTTATTGCATTGGAGACCTTCTTGTTCTGTACCTCTGGTAACTTCACTTTGCCTACAAAAGCCTGACCTTGCATACTTGAAGGCAATGATATTTTCCCCCATTTTGGCTTCACTGGCAGCAAGCAAGATGAAGCTCTCATGAAGGTCTCTGTGTGCCACTGTCACATTGCTTAAAAGTGAACACTCATTAAAAGTTCATCTGAGAGTCAATAGATTCCCGGTGGCATACTGCAACTAAAAGAGAAGTTGCAGTGTGTGTTACATAAACCTGTTTATTGGACAAACCTTCCCTTAAAAGACATCCACATTTATTTCTTACTATTTTTTGAAGAGGACTCTTCCTATATAGTTTAATTCAGTCACAGACAGCAAAGCTGAATCAATGCCCAAGGCACTAGGCCAGAGACATGCACAGGGATTTATCAGTGCTGTAAGGAGTAATTTTAAATGCTTTTAAGGAAAGTTTTTCTGCAGTTTTCAGAGTTTGTGAGAGAGTGCAGAAATGTATAAAAGTTTTCAAAGGCAGTATTTTTAAAAAGATACTTTTATGTGCACATAAGCAACTCTTCTGAAATGAAAACTGCGTGTCAGCGTGGCCTTGTACTAATATAGCTGAGTTAAAACAAAACAAAACCCACCCCAAAACCTGCTTTTCCCTCTCTTGATTTCAAGCCAAGCAACGTTACTTTAGGAAAAAAAAAATCTTCACTCAGTTCTTTGTGCTCCTTTCTTCATCTTCTGCTTCAGTTCTTTGTGCAGAACAAGTTTCACTCAATTCCAGTGACACTTGATCAACACAAAGGTTTGATGCAGTACAGCATCCAGAACATTTTCATAACTACTTGGAACTCAAGCTGGTGGGAATCTGTCTCCAGTTAAATCTTTTACTGGATTACAAACCTAAACCATGCAGAAAAATGGCAGAACAGACTATTTGCTGTCATCATGATGAACAAACACTGTAACATCCCCTTGGCACTCGCAGGTATAAAATGTGTTGGGATATGAAAAAGCAGAAAGCTACTAGTTAGTTGAACAGATGATTTATTTGCAGTTTCATGAGTGAGGAAAGAGGACCCACTTGTACAATTACAGCTGCAGCAGTTTATCTTCCTTCTGGCAAATTCAGGCAGGTTTGATTTTCTTTACAGATTTTTAACATTGAGTACAATGTGATTCCAATAAGCAAATGTGCTTGCTCCAAAATATTTCTATTGTCAGACATACTTCTACTCTCTGGAGGTATTTAGCACTTGCAAAATTGATTTGCTGTCTGCACTTAGGACTGATGCACTTTATTTATCCACAAAATAGGGTGGAATAACACAGACTGTCCCTCCAGTGTCCCTTTAATAGGCTTCTACTTTAATATATTGAAAAACTAAGATAATGATTCGTTTTTCCCATGGGCAGCATATTCAGTGAATCAATTTGATTTAGAAAGTGTCAAGATGTTTAACGGAAATCCTAAATTAGCAGTATATGAATGTATCTAGGTGAGCCTGATCTCACAAGAGCACCTGAGACCAAAAATAATGACAGATGGAGCACGAGGGCTTCACCAAAGTTTTCATCTTCCTGTAATTTCTTACTTTCTTAATGAAGTGTAAATCAGAAACTGAGAAAAACTTACTTCCTCATCAGGAAAAAAAGGCATAATTCTCCTCCATTTGACTTTCTGTGTGTGGTACTAAGGGGAAAAAGCCAGCACAGTACAGATTATCTTCTTAATTCATGACATTTTATGATACTTAAAGAAACACAAATTCATTGATGATTTTCACAGTAATAAAAAGTTGCCCTACTATTGCTATTCTACAGCAATATTTGTAAAATAGATATCGGTGACAGTGTTTCAGCCTCCTTAGAGTATTTCAGTAAAAACATCAAAACAAGACATTTCAAGCTTCCTTGTGAATCATAGAATAACTTGGGTTAGAAGGGACCTTCAAAGGTCATGAAGTTCATCCCCCCTGCAACGGGCAGATACATCTTCAACTAGATCAAGCTGCCCAGTGTAGATATCAAAGTGTACTTTGGCCACTTCAAGTTAAGGGATCAGACCATTTTGTGTGAGCTTATAGTTTTTTGAACATCCACTGCACAGTGCTACTAAAGGACAACCAACCATTTAGCATTAACCATTTAGCAATGGCTGAAGTTCAGTCATTCATAAAAACCCTCTCTGCTGTTATCAGCATTCAGTGCAGATGCCTCAAGCTGGAATTCACAGTTAAGCAATCAGACAGAGGAGAAGCACGTGGAGTTTTTATACAGGGCTGTAAGATACAAAGCAACTGAATGAAAAGGTAACTTCCCTTTGGCTCTGTTCTGAAACACGTTTAAAAACAAGCTCGCTAAATCAACTATGTTTTAACAGCCGGATAGCAAAAGAGATTCACCCCCAAAGAACTCCTGAAGCAGTATAGTGACCAGAACACTGATGTTAGAAACTATCAGGTAGAACAACAATGACAAGCAAACCCCAAACAACCCAACAGAAAAATAAGAGGTAAATGTTTGAAAACAGGATTGGTGGGCGATGGATGATCTCCATCTCACGCAGACATGGAGATGGAAGAAGTGGTTTGGATTAATTGAAAAGTACACAGAACTAAAGGATTTTTAAATTATAAATGTGTGCAATGTATGTGCATGCGTACACGATGATGTGCATGTTTAAAAATGTGTTGCAAGTTCATTATATACAGACATGGTAAAGCACAACACAGAGACTCACACCCTTCTGCAGATGTTTCTTATTAATACTGGAGAATTGTGAGATATTTCCAGAGAAATTTCTCACCTGTTTCATCCAGACTATATTTTTCTAGCAGTCCCTTTTGTGCTCTTACCAGCAACCAGGTAAAACTCCAGTTTATTCATTCCAGTGATACCCTCTACAAGTAGATTTGTAGTGGCATTTTGTCTTTGCAGCACAATACATTTCTCAGGGAAGCCAGCTGCAAATGACAGTTGGTAGTAACTTTGATTTTGCACTGCCACATATCTAAAGATCACTGAAGAGACGCATGAATAACACTGATCAGTTTGATACATCAGATCAGTTTCAAGTCATTCATGCCCACTGGACTTTGTGCTGTGTCCTCGCACGATGGTTTTAATACATTATTTAAACTGCAGTGCCTAGAAACTCCAGCATGCTGAGAGCCTGTATACCATCATAGAGAGGTTTGGGTTGGAGGGACTTTTAACAATCATCCAGTTCCAGCCGCCTGCCACAGGCATGGACACTGTTATCTCTAGATTTAATCTATTTGGCATGAAAGCCCTTGCCACATAGGATGGCTTTCTAACACTCTGCTGTGCACGTTGTATGTACAAAAACAACCTGCCATTGCGTAACACTATAATCCTATATGTGTGGAATAATTCAAGAATAAACTTGTAAAATTTAATTTCTCAAGTGTCTTGCTGGGCCTAACCTCAGCAAAATGAACAAAATATGCTTTCTAGCATTTCCTCCCATATTGTCACTGAACAGTAGCAAAATTATCCTCCTTTGAAATACAGTGTTTCTTCATCAACAACTATTGGTATGCTGTTTGAGTAGCAGCTAACTTTAGTTCACAGTATGTACTCTGAATTTAACACTATTTCTTTTTCTTTTTCTTTTTTTTTAAATAAGTTGCTACTTTTATTTTTCATATTTTGGATGGTTATTTCTATTGCCTTGCTGTTTACTGTTGCAATTAAACCCCCCGCCAACATTTACTGTACATCTCAGATGACATATACCCAGCAGCAGTCACTTCAAAGGAACTGTATCATAAATGGAAATTGAGCAACTGAGTCCAGCAGTGTAAACAGAAACAGGGATATGTGTATACACCACAAACAAAAACATACCCCAAATCCCAATCCTTTCATGTATTCAGTACAGCAACAGTTCTATTAAACATGTAAGAGCATTAGCATTTCATCGCTAATGTTGTCAGAGCCTTTCATGGGAAATAGCCCAGAACAGTTTCTGTGCAGCAACCACACCAATAGAGCTGACGAAACAATTACTGGAAGCTGCTGATTTTGAAATTGCAAGCTAGGGAAAAGAAAGAAGCAGAATAATTGCTATTCTTTATTAACAGTGACAGAGATATTGTTTTCATGCATCTCGCCTTCATCCGTAACCTTGGAAGGTAGTGCAGCAGTCACAAGGAGCACTCAGTGTAACTGTATCATAAAGCGTGTATTATATTAGTGACATGTAAGGTCAAGTACTAAAGATGCATTGTATAATAATATAGCCAATATTTCGGAAGACAAGTTAATGTATGCCTTTTATTTTAGTCTACGCTATTTCATAAAACCAATTTTCAAGCACAAGATGAATTGCATGCTCTAAAAGCATTCTGAAAACATTTAAGAGTATCTTTTCTTATTTTGTGAGATTTAGGGGAAAATTTCATCTTTAAAAATATAGCTCCTGACTACCATTCATAAGCTACGGTAAATTATTGCTTATTTAAACTGTGTCCTGATAAAAACAAAAGGATGCTGTGTATGCTTTCTTCAATGAATGGGATTTTATTACAAATTATTTCTCCAAATGAGCAACAAGTTATTATTGCTTATTACTGATTTATTCTGTGCGATACTTTTCTTAGCAGAACAAAGTGCCTCGCTCCTTAATACCTCTCAGCTTTGTATATGTTGCTCTGAAAGTAACACAAATACAATTCATGCAACCAGCTGCACCAGATGTGTTCAAGGCATTTGAACACATCAACTTGACTTAATCCTACTGTGACTGCACCAAGTCACAGTAGGATTAGGTCAAGATGAAGTTTTTGCCTCTAAGTGGCAGAGAATCTGATCATTTTTATATTAGAAATATATACATAAACCCCCCTATATAGTATCAACAAAGAGGGTAAAGAAACAGGATGCAGAAGATGTTCAAAGGCTTCCAAAAAAGTGGGTTTTCTTTCTCCATATTTGCTTCACCAGCCAGAGGAGTGACAGAATATCCAGATCCAGCATTGTGGCTTTCTCCCTCCAATAATTATGAACAGCTCTAGCATCTAGATTTACAGGGTCCCAAGATGTGGGGCTAGTTGTGGTGTTGGGGACTTTTTTGGTTGTTTTCCCCCTCTTTAACCTGCACAAAAGCAAACCTAAGAAATTTGGGGTTAGTTCTTCACTTTGAGATTTCAGCTTTGTGTCACGCCAGAGGAAATCTCAACGGTAATCCAGATAAAAGAGAATGGGACAAGAAGTTGTGATGACCTCTGTGCAAGCAGTTCTTGAACGTCTTTCATCATCTTCTCATATATCACTATATTCATTTGCACAGCAGTCAAGATAAGAGGAGTCCTCCTTCTATAACATGTATTCCCCAGACTTTATTAGGAATATTTTTTGCAATAACTATTTTTTCAGATAGAACATATCAAGCGTAAACAGATCTTTGTTATTTGTGTATTTCGAAGGGGCACCTCACTATTTCTATGAACAGCTCTCAAGGAGGCAGGGCTATGCCATATAGAATAAAAACACTGGAGAAAGACTAATGGTTTTGTTTTACATTATGAAGTTCATTAGTTCAGCCTGGAGAAGAGAAGGCTCCAGGGAGACCTTAGAGCAGCTTTCAGTGCCGAAAGAGGCCTACAGGAAATCCAGAGAGGGACTTTTGACAAGGGCATGTAGTGACAGGCCAAGAGGGAATGGTTAAACTTGACAGAGGGGAGATTTAGATTGGACATTAGGAATAAAATACATGAGATGACTGAGAAAGTTGTGGCTGCCCCATCCCTGGCAGTCTTCAAGGCCAGGTTGGACGGGGTTTGGAGCAACCTGGTCTAGTGGAAGGTGTCCCTGCCCATGGAAGGGGTTTGGAACTGGACGAGCTTTAAGGTCCCTTCCAACCCAAACTACTCTGTGACTCTAAGATTCTGTGAAATGAACATGGCAAGATCAAGAGCTCACTGTATCTGAGATCCAAGTATGAAACTGAGCTGTTAGTTTTCAGACATACCAACTATCTGCTTTTTAAATCAGATGTCCCCTTTGTGGAGTGTGAGTGACCTCCCAGAACCATCCCAAAGAACAGGATTAAGGATGACCTGTGGGTCAAGAGGTATTATACACATCCAGGAAACTACAGACAGATCAAAGAGTCCTCAAAGTAATTAACTTACTCTACTGACTGACACCACAGAAATGACAGTCCTGGTTTCTTAAGCCTAAAATAAATATATTTTAATCACTTAAATAAAAAATAATATAGTATTAACTTCTTAGAATAATGCAATTCTTTCCTACTATTATTACAGAATTCATTGTGTGCAGTTCTGGTGTCCTCAGCATAAAAAGGACGTGGAACTGTTGCAGAAAGTCCAGAGGAGGGCCACAAGGATGATCAGGGGACTGGAGCACCTCCTGTATGAAGACAGGCTGAGAAAGTTGAGGCTGTTCAGCCTGGAGAAGAGAAGGCTGCGTGGTGACCTCATAGCAGTTTTCCAGTATCTGAAGGGGGGGGCTAGAGGGATGCTGGAGAGGGACTATTTATTAGGGGCTATAGCAACAGGAAAAAGGGTAACGAGTTCAAACTTAAACAGGGGAAGTTCAGGTTAGACATAAGGAGGAAGTTCTTTACTGTAAGGGTGTTGAGGCACTGGAATGGGTTGTCCAGGGAAGTTGTGAATGCTCCATCCCTGGCGGTGTTCAAGGCCAGGTTGGACAGAGCCTTGGGTGGGATGGTTTAGTGGGAGGTGTCCTTGCCCATGGCAGGGCGGTTGGAACTTGATCTTAAGGTCCTTTCCAACCCTAACTATTCTGTGATTCTATGATTGATAGTGGGGCTAGAATTATACTGCTGTTTTTTCCTTCTCAGTTCTTTTTTAATTTAATATCTCAGTGCCAAAATAAATAAAGACACCAAACATGTTTAGACACTGTAGAGCAGAGTCAGGTTGTAGACTTTGTTTTTCAGTGCCATCATTGTTAGTGACTTCTGTAAACATATACAGTGAGTATAACAAGACTCAGGATCTCTCTTACTGTATTCTTTAAATCTGAAGTGCAGGAATGGGAACAATTTATAGTGTAATAGTCTTAAGGAACTTAAATATTCCACATAGTCCACATCAGTTAGGTATGTCATGCTGCCATCTCCCCAGTTCTCACTATGGACAGAATGAACTGAAACTAGTTTCTAAAATACCTGAAATTCCTGAAAACCCAAGAGGCTACCAAACAGTACACTGCTCTTAGCAAGTTTTATACAATGAATTTCTTTTTCTTTCCTTCTGTTTTCTCAGCACACCTCTTTTCCTGAACTCCTGCAATACTACTGCAGAAACTCTCACACAGGGATACTAAACTGCTCTGTGAACGTCACAGAAGGGCATGCTAGTCTGTTTGCAACAGCACATATGTAATTAAGGAACACTTAAATTGCATCACTCCATCAACACCACTGTCTGAAGATCAGATTGAGCTCTAAGTCTTGTTCCGTTCATATTTTTAGCAAATAAAACATTCCATAAACAAATTAGGGAAAAAGAAACATTGTCCCCGTGTGCTATGTTCACTTGAATAAACATCTGCATTACAGACTGCATAGCCATAGACTAGAGGAATCTCAAATATGCCAGCCTGGTGGCTGAGTTTGCTTGGTTCTGTTTTGCATCAGGTTGGCTTCCCCCCATTTAAGTGACCCTTCTGCAACACAAAAGGGAATCCAGGAGGTCAATATTCAGCTCCCTGGGGCACAAATACCTGAGTGGCAACTCTACTGGGTAGCCTACTTAGCTACATATGCATTTCTCAGAGTCTGAAAATTGTTTGCAAATGTTACTCGAATGAATGTGTCACCAAGAGACTATTTGACATTAGGACCAAACTCATCACCAAGTCATTTTGGGTGGAGAACTGAGGTGCTGAGAGCTTTGACCTTTTCTGTAGAAATTTTCAAGACCCTTTCTACATTCTGAAATGATTACACAAGCTGTCTATCTATTTCCAAATCGCTCATTACACAGCACAGCCAGATCACTCTGTGTGCAGGTCCTTTGAGAGGAGTTTCTATCTTGGCCAATCCATTGGGCTGCTTGCCTTTAGATGGCTACAGGATAGTGTGAAAAATGAGACCCTCCTTTTTTTATTTCCCTCTCAATCAAAACCTGCCCGCTAGCAAGAGGATGTGGGGCACTGTACTGCCCAGCACCCAGGAGCATAGGAGTTGCTCATTTTGTCAGCAAAAACGAGACCATCTGAGGCAGAAGCATCACTTTGGTATTTTCCAATGCGAATCTGTTGCAGGGGTAAGTGGTATTTAGGGTCTGTGAAATGCTTTAAGACTAAGAACTTGCAGTCACAGGACCTAAGCAGGGAATGAGTGGAAGTGTGAGGAAGATACACCATTCTGAACAAGATTGATATGCTAAGAGCGCTGGTTATTTTCTTCTGCATTTATTTGCATGCACAGTGTTTGTTTACACCAAAGCAATATTCCTGTAGATGATGGATTTTTCAAGGGGAGTGTTTCCTCACTAACAGAGAGTACAGTGCCAAGCTGAATAAACATCTAATGTCTAGCAGAGATTCTAAAACAAATCCAATCTAGTTTACCTGGAATAATTGAGATGATAATTGTTACTTCAAATAATCATAATAAAAATAATGATCCTCAGAAGTGATTGGCACTAAACAGCCTTTGTACGCTTAGTTGTAAATCACTCACACACGCTAGCTGTCAGTTCTTAGTGCTGTTAACTCTAAAAGGTCACAACTGCTTGGATGTTCTCACTGTTCGGAGTAAGTTGAAACTGTGATCAGGAATTTTCTTTAACCTTTATACGCAGATAAAATAAAGAATGGGACAAACCCTCCTCATCCTCTGTATTAGCTTCATTTTCAGACAGAGAAGTAAGTTTTTTCAATGTGTCTTGGAGCTGACTAATGTAATATATATGACTTCTTATACATATTTCATCCCCGTTTATGTTTAAAAGAGCCATGTTAAAGCATAAGCTGTAGGGACAATGATCAAACAAGAAGCATGTATAAGACAAACATTAGAATGATTGAAAGCATGTGAACAGCTGAGCAACTTACTCCCAAGGAGAAAGGCAGATGGTAGAGTAACCCAAGTTTCAGTGTTGAGAATGCTTTTGTTCATCTTTATGTATAGAGTGATCTGAAAGAGCTCTGAACTCTAAAGCAACAAGATGGCAAAACATGCTTAGCAGACAAAAGCAAGTGCAAGCCGCAAAGGGGAAGTCCCCACCCAAGCACCCCAAAAAACCCCAGAACACAAAGAAACCCCCCTAAACGCCCTAGCAACATGGGCAGGGAGAAAGCACTTGAAATAGGCCAGTTATCAGGGAAATCAGTGTAGAAATATGAACACCTAATGCAGTTTAGTTGTTAAAGAGGGATGTTAAAGAGAAGAACAAAATAAAAACTATACCATGACATGTACCTTTTTATTCTGATCATAGAAACACTTCATTTCATTTTTATCTAACTTCACCACAGCCTTAGATTTTTCTTTTCCTTTTATGTACACACAAAAAAACCCAAATCTCTTCCTCAATATACAAAACTGTCAGTGTGTTCTTCAAATATTTGTATTCTTTTCAAAAGAAGAAAAATCTCCTGTAATACAGCCTGTAAAAAAGCAGTAAGTAAAGCCACTCGGTTAAAACAGTTTTACCATGGGTACTTGACTATAAAGCCATAGTTAAGTACACGATTATGCAATTTTAATTTTATGACTGTCCTACAGTCCTTCATTCAACGATATTTATTCTACATACTGGCTAAGACCTCAGCAATGGGTGAGTTTGTGGACTGTTGACTGCAGAGCCCAGATCTTTTGTGGCCAATCTTAACTGCAACTGCCAAATCTATAATACTGTCTTACATCAATCACATTAAGTCAAGTTGCTATCATATGGCAAGCTGTAATCAGCAAGCCTCCTACCTATTGCAGCTATTTCATACGCTGAGTTACACCTCTGTATCCAGATGGTCACTTCTTGAAGTAATGATCTTCTATATCTTCTGTTATTTCCTTAACGAAAGCTTGCCCTTGACTTGCATTTCCATTGAGAAACATGCACAGCTCCCTGCTATTCCTGTTAGCTATTAGGTGACATGATCAAAAATGAAGATCAATGCTAGTTACAGCATCTTAACAACATGTCCATGCTGCCACAGCCAAATTAGCTGATAAGGGAAGTAATTATAACTTCAAAGACAGCCTTTGGTTGTATGGATTGAACGATGAAGGTGTGATCAAATTCTGATGTTGGTTAGCTGCTTTCCATTCAAATTATTTCCAGTGGCAGCATAAAAGCTCATTTGAAGATGCCATAGATAAGCTTAGGGAAGAGCTGAATTTAGGCACAGCCCATGTAGATCTAAATTCTAGACCCTTTAGGGTCTAGACCCTTTAGTTTTAACTGCATGTCTCTTGGTCTTTCATATGTTTTTTTTATTTTAGAGAAATAAAGTATTTGAAAACCCACTGCAACTATAGGCAACACAAAAAAATGAACTGGAGTCTGCAAACAGTCTGAAACAATGCAAGAAAACAGAGCAGAATGATTTTCTCTATTAAAAAAACATCAGACTGTAATTCAAGGACCAAACCTTTTCAGTGATGGAACGGGGAAAGTAGAAATAAGAGAAAAACCAGGATGGATGTTTCCAAATGCACAAATACACCTTCCATTTTCAAAATGTAAAGGGCTCCATCACTCATACAGGAGAGACAGACTGAGTAATGGAATTCAGCATCCCCCTCTGCCCCTCCTCAAAGGGAAAGGGAATGCCCACAGCCGTGGCGCTTTCCCTGCTATTCCTTGAGTTGTGACTACTGCTACTCCAAATAACTGAAAGACAGTAATACTCCTACAGGGCTTATATGGCTTTAACACCATGAACAGACCTAAATACCATCTGCTTCCATTTATACCAAAACTGGATGCATGAGTTATATGAACTTCTCACATCCTACCTTTAAGCTCATACTTCAAGAGAAGCTAGCTGGTAACCTTAAATTGCTCTCCTCTCATGGGACTGTACAGGCTGCATTTTGACATTATTGTACTTTTAGTTCCACATCTTTTTAGATAAAAGGAATACTGGACATCAGAAGAAGTAATGGAACAAGTATTATTAGTCCTTTACACCTGAGCAGAATAGAAGATCCTTGAGCAGAAGTCTGGGCAGCACAAGGAGGACAAGAAGTGGAAAGAAGGGCTGAAGGCAATCTAGTTTTTAGCTCTGTTTGCCCACTCTCATTTCAATATGTTTCAAAGAATGATGCACAGTTAAAGCACATCAGCAGTGCAAGAAAGAAACAACATTAATGTAAAAATTAGAGTATATATGAAACACCTCTTAAACAAATCAGCCAGGAAGCAATTAAACTTTGAAACCTTAAGTACAATCTAATACAGAATATTTTAGAAAAGCCCTAAACGCTACCAAAAGCAGTGGCATTTCTGAAGTTCTAAGCTTTCAGCTTTAGTCCAGCTAGATTTAAGAACTTTTAAATTGTAACAGTTATCACTTAAGTTGTATCAAGTTTGTTTGCTTTTAAATGCAAAGTTACATACTTTATTTCTTGAGTTCCATGCTCAAATGTTAGGATTGAAGAAATGTATTTCAAATAAACAAACAAACCACAGATTTTGGCATTTAACACCAATAATAAATCCGATTCCCTCAGATTTTCTTGTCTTTACCTCATCCAGGCAAATGATCCAGTATTCATTTAGACTACTTAAATTGTTTTCTTTATAGGAGAGAGCCTTACTTGCAATGAAAAGTGTACAATACTGTTTACAATTGTGTCTAACTGCGACTGATATCTTAACTAGCAAACATATAACTAATCAAAAGAGGAAAATATATGTATCCTTATGTCAAAGAACACAAGAGAGTACATTCAGTATATTTATTGATCAGAATAGTTTTAGCATCAAACAGAAAATTAACAAACTTTTCCATTGTGCTGTATGCAGGACTGCTAAGAACAAGAATATCACTTGGAAAAACAGTATGGGAAGAATAACAAAGTGACTGGAGACAGTCACACTCGAGAGAGCACACAAAGTGCACTTCTGTGTGCTATGAAAAGAAATTAGCGATTTAAGTCACCTGCAATAAAAATAAAAGCATATATTAGAGACCATAAAAGCCTCTTTAGTCTCTGAAGATTTTCAGATATGGAAATGTGACGAAAAACTACAAAAATAGGATTTTCAGTAGGTTAGTATCTCCAGGTTCTTTTAATTAAGTTTATCAAAACTTCTGTTTTGAATAAAATACATCCTATTGAGCTTTTCTTCCTTGAAAATTGCAAATACTTGGGGTTTCGAAAATAAAGTATTATCTGCTAAGATAACAGAGGTGTATTACTCTGATACTATCTGGGTGCGCATTGCCTGTTCCATGCCAAGGACATAACAGTTATCACCTTTGTTTAAATATTCCTTTTCAAAACTGAACGTAATATGCAGTAATGACCTTGTAGCTAAATACATTACTTTTCCTCTCAGCCTCCCACTGCTTTCCTCAATCAAGGATTGATGTAAACAAGTTTTCTTATCAAGAAAACAGGAAATGTTTTACAGGCATTATTACCCATGAAAAATAGCTGATCTTTTGCTTCCCTTCAGAGAAAAAGTTTCTGAAAGAGATCATCACAGTTGTATGAGCTGAGTAAAGCTCTTTGTCAAGCTTACACGTCCTTTGAAGCTATACGACTGTTGCAGAAGAGTTTATCCTGCTCTTAGCTACATACCATTAATGCACCAGTACATGTTCTTTACAGAAGGTTCCCTTGGCCAAAATTCAGTGGATTTGTGAGCCTTTCTAATGGAACAGTCTCTAAATAGCAAACCAAATTGCCACAACAACTCTTAAAACCAGCTGAATTAAATAATTTTAAAACATTATTTTCCTGTGGCAGTGTCCCCCCATCAATACAATCCTCCTGTGAGCCTGCCACACGCCAACAAATGACAACTGGGACCAGGAACTTCCATTTGAATGCACCTCACTAAGGCTTTGTAATGTATCTGATGACTAAACACTTTTCTGAACACACATTTACGAGGTTCCCAGGTTGTAACTGCAACATGTTGCTGTTATTCTTTAAAGACTTCTTGAAATGAGCAGTATGTTCCAAGTTCATCACTGTCTGCTAAAAAGGGAAAAATCCCAAGAGACCGTGGATTCTGGAGAACATAATTGCTCAAGGAACAGTGCTGGTCACAGAAAACTCTGCATGTGTTACACTTGAAATGCCACAACTTGAACGTCTCTATTAGCCTAAACTAAAATGATTACAGATCCCATCTGCTTTTTCAAAACTACACAAATCAATTAGAGTTTCTTTCAAACCAGATTTCTGCCATATCCGCTACCTCTTCCCTGAGAAAGAAAAGACTACCACGAACTGTTGTAGTCAAGGACTGCTTAAAGAATCCAGGAGCATTAATAGTTTGAGAGACTGAACTGTGGATACGTGGAGTAAATAAAGGACAAACAGTCAGGCACATTATTCTTCTTGAGCTACAAAGAATGCTTAGAATTTGAAACACTTTGAGAAGAAAAATTAAGAGTGACTTTCCAGCAGTTTACTGCTTATTTAGGAGTTTATTGTTTCCTTCCTTACAGATTAAGGAGATTTACATTGTTTCCTTTCAAAAAAAAGCCCTGCTTACATTCCAAGTAATCATTCTTTCCATCAATACCAATAGCAGAATTTTTTCCCTCAAGGACAGCAAAACAAACCGAACCTTAATTAATTCATACGTATTTCATACAGTAACCAATTTTTCAATCAGAATTTGGTCATTCTAAATAAATACTTTATCTCTTATTTCCACTTGCAATGGCAGCTAATAAGAATCCTACCCAACAGCAATTCAGGTTTTGGCAAGTCTTTTCTGTGCCAGCATGTGCAGTTCCAATTCAAGTGTAACCTCCTTTTACCTTCAAATGCTAACACAAATATAAATACAAACACACTGTGTATCTATATCTATGTATATCATAAGCTAGAGTTTTGAATATGCTGAACATTTTAAATAATTCTAAAATCCAAGCTATTTGCAATACAGAGTACTTTTACCCCAAGTGGAGTTTGAAAGAGCTTTTGTTGTATATGATATGTTGCTTTTTCATTACTCTCAATATGCCAGCCTTTAAATCATGACATCTAGAGGACAATAGTAATCCATCCTTCATTTTGGAGAAAGCACACCCAGGGATGCTCTAGTCCAATAGCAAAAGTTAAACAATTGAAGCTCCAGGTTTATGGAAGCTCTTCAAGGGAATCAGTTTTTCTTTTCCTAACAGAGTAAGCATAGTTTCAAAACCTCCATGTTCAGAGTGAAAATTCAAATTAGAAATCATCTCCTACCAGCTATGAAATAGCCTTTCCCTACTTGCAAAGAAAGGGAAACAATACAAAGTTGTCCCATAAAAATACATTAGCTCCCACACCATCAGTAATTTAAAAGCAAAAAAGCAGAAAAAGAAAGCAACTGCTCAGCAGTCGTGCCTAAAGTAAATGGGAGACCTGCATTTATATCTCCATAAGCTTCTTGTTACCTTTAATTTGGGTTTTCACGCATAGCTATTACTGTCTTAATAGTTATTCTAGCCTATTACCTATACTAGCTTACTAGTATAGCTTACTATGCAAGTATATATATACTATACGAGTTTATAAGTATAGCTTACTAGTTATACCAGCTAACATAATGGCAGTGAAGTCCCATGGCTCTGACCAGACTTTGGAGGTAAGCAGCAGGAACTCAGTGATACTCAAGATGTGAATATATAAAATTCCTAGGCATGCTGGTACTACAGAAAACGAAGAGCAATCCCATCCAGAAATGGAGCTGCTGCTCAGTCCTTTCCTTGAAGGAGTTAAATTAAATCTACAGTTCTGCAAGTGCCTGATGCTTTTGTACAACAGTATCTGCAACACTGATTTGTCACCTGTGTGGGCTGAACATGATAAATTACTTGCTTGCTAAAACTCAAGACTACTGACAAGGAATTTGGCCTCAGGACATTGTTTATTTCCTACAAAAGCTTTAGAAAGCCTTTGTATGGGCTTTGTCAATCAAATGTGTGCCAGGAAATCACTGTCCCAAATACTAATGAAGAGACTAATCCTTTGTAAGGAATGTGTGCAGCATCCTCCAATTAAATATCCACTACCTATGACTCAGTTGAACTTGAACTCCTAAATTGCACCATAACTCTGTCATCCAGGACGTGACCTTTCCATTCCTCAGGAATAATCCTCTTTCATGTCAATGTCAAGTTTGTGTGTGGAAAGATCAAGATGAGATCTTGAGGTAATAACTAACCAGGCATTATCTGCCAGCCAGTAGTAAAGGCAACATAAGATTTTCATACCTGTTGGGGCTATGCTCGTGATAAATCCAAACACAGATAAACAGCACAAAAGCCTTGCAATGATCCTACCATGAAAAAGTAGCCCTACATATCTAAAATAGGTATTATGAAGATCCACAACACAGGCATATGGCATTTGGAGGCATGTGGCCTCCAAAGCATCCTGCTAAAAATCTCAAGATACCAGAGATAAGGGAGAGGGAGAACCTGTACCACTAAAGCTTCTCCTAATACTGTAATGTCTTCAGATTAAAAATAACTCAGCCTTAGGAAACTGGGGGACTATTGGTTAAGCTCTAATTAAGGTATTTTTTTTAATATATTAATAACTTTCAAAAGCTTACTGAAAGCTGTAACTGCTAAGCACCCCACAGAATTAGAAGACTTCTAATAGTTCTCATAACCCTCTGGCTATATGAAGTTAAACGGAAGAGAGGAGAAGTATCCTTCACAACATGGAGGGGCCAGACTGCTGATGGTTAAGCAGAAAAGATAGTAGAAAGGCTGAAATCATGCAGAGCATGAAGCATTACAAGACAAAAATGTGCAATGGAAAGCAGGAGTTGACCACAGTGAGTGGTTTTAAACAAGAATGAGGTTGTTGGGTAAGCCAGTTTAACAGTGTGTGCAAGAAACAAATCATGGAAGATGATAGATCTATCGGATGACAAACAAAATTAAAAGACAAGATCTCATCACTTGCATGCAGAAAAAGTAAGATACAGTCACACATACACACCCCTTCCAAAAAATTCAAGAGGGAAAAAACTAACCAGAAAGTTTTGACCATGTTCTGTGTATCTGCCTAGATAGAAAGAACAGCATTTAAGCTGTTACTTAAGTCAATAGAGAGGGGCAACTGGAGTGTAGGTCATTCTGGTCAGGATGGTACAAGGTAAAAGATACACTGGTGTCTTGTTAGAAGGCAAACACTCTACAGATAGAACAGAGCCTTTATTTTGATGCACAACTGAAGAAGATCCTGTTACATTAACAGAAGTCCTTGGACAGGGTGATGTGCCTTGGCTGAGATAGCTCTTTAATACACTGCAGTAGAGCCTGGTATTATGAATCTCATGCCTCAGGAACACTTACATTAATAGTGTGAAATGTCAAATAGCTATCTGCCAGGTGTGAACCATTAGGTCTCTGTGATTTGGTGCACTTTGATACATCCATTTGATGTAGGGTGAAAATGAAATCAACTTTGATTATGATGTGCTGCTGTGGGCACTTTGGAAAAGGCTGATTTATTTTTAGATGACTGCATCTCTTGAAGAATTTGAGCTCTCTTGCTGAAAATCACTTTGTGTAACTAGTACTGGAGGGCCATTGATACATAACTATCATGCTATTTCTACATAGGAGGCCTAAACCACGCAGTATTGATGTGCGTTAATTTCTGTGAGGGTTGCACTTGAATAGCTTTTATAGTCATACAGGGTGGATAATTTATTAATTTACATAATGCATCTGACCATTTACTACATCCGAAAAAAGGAAGGGAAATTAATGAAAGATGTTATGGACCGAGTGACCTCCTGCAGAGATCCACAGGTAACACAGTTTTATTAGCAATTTCCTTGGCTTTATTTTGAAAGGACCTTGCAGCACTTCTAATAAAAACTTAATACCTCCTTGGTAGATTACATGAGCAAATCAGCTCACTGAAACTCCTGTTAGAGGACTCTGCACCAAGCTGTGAGCAGAAGACTGCTCAGGGTGTTCCAGACTGTGCTGAAATGAGTCTCTGCCAGCTACTGCAGTCCCCCCTGCAGAAACTGCATCGCAGGAGAAAATGGCAAGTAGACAGCTTTGAAATCACTATGAAACATCAATATTTCTGCTTAAATATAAATTGCCCACGACCATAAGTTCATCACACACCTCCAGCTTTCAGGGAAGACCTATTCTTGGAGAAAAAGCAGGTGGGGACTCATTGCTATGCATCCTCTGAGCCCTTCCCTTCTGCCACGCAGCAGAGCCACAATAGGTATAAGAGCTGTCATGCAGGGAAATAAATATATTTGCCCTGCATGTTGAAAGTCACTGTAAAATATTTATAGACGTATGAGTTCACACAAAGAATCTAAAGTTTACTTTCCATCTCACTGCACTTCTCTGTAGCCATCATTTCAGATAAAGACATAGTATTATAACTATGTAAAAGCTCATATGAATTATGATTCCTGAACCAAAAGTAATCCATGCTTTCTGCCAAAGCAAAGATACTCATGAAGCATGACCATCTTACCTGTAAAGCTTAAAAATTAACCATGGGTTTTTCACTGTGAGAACCTTAAGACCATGTTTCTCCTGCAAAGAATGACTCATCACTGGAGCAGATTTCAGTGGTGTTTTGTACTTCTGTAAAATATTCAACCCACTGAGTTTACTCTTGCTGAGCACTGAGGGTCAATTAGGAAATGACACTGCAAACTCTCATCAGGTAGAAGAAAACAGTCTTTCTGAGGCCCTTCACAGGATAAACTCAGATGCATTCGATTGAACATGCTGTTAGGAGGATCTAATGTCGCTGAAAGCTAACTCAAGCATGGTATTAAAAAACCCCAATCAAATTACTGCTAGCCAGAAGATGCCAGAAATTGGTTTAATCCTTTTTTATTGTTTTGTTTTCTTCTACTGTTTACTTACAGTCAGTTTGCCTTTGCCACCATCACTGTGAGACTATGGCTTTGCTCAAGAGCTATGATGAAACAGCAAGCTAAATACCAATGCTCCAAGACCTCCCAGAAGACATACCCACATATGGGAATAAAAAAGTGGTACTGTTGATTCTTAGAGCCAGAACTTATCCAAGAACATTTTCATATACTCACTGATACAAATTTCTTTGAGTTTGGTTTTTTTCCTCCTGTGAGGAGGATGCTGTTAGAATGTGTTTCCTCTTAAACACATACCTGTAGAGAGACTGGTGTGTAACAACTATTTTTCCACTTCTGAACTTTCTTACCTTTGTAGCATCTAGCTCAGCTCTCCGAGGATTTCCCTAAATTTCAGAGTGGAAAAGTGGTAACAGCTTCTTAAACATCTTTTAGATATTTAGACTAAATTTGTATAATTCTTACATGACATTTTTTTAACCAATAAAATGGCCACTCTCAGGAAAACATTCTCATTTTGGTTGAGTTATTAATTCCTTCTACATCAGGACTGTGTACAGGGTCTTTGGGATTCATATGAATCATCTGTTGTTCCACTTCCTGTGCTCCCCTTATAATCCTGAGATGTATAATGACCAGGAAGGAAGACTATCTTCACCTTGTGTGGGGGAAACTGGTGCCTCAGTCAACTTCAGTCCAGCTGAGGAAGTAGCCTAATGGGAGAGCTGGCACTTGTTGAATTAAACAGTACCCAGCTGACAACATCATCCTACAGGTCCATGTTCAAAGCTGTTATTAATTGTAATAGTTTCAGAGTTCTGGTGGTTTCAAGTTTTCAACCTAATCCTTATTCCTAATATGTTACAGAGATATAACAATAGAGACAGAAATTGTTTTAACACATCACCATTCACTTTTGCCTAGTGAACCCTTATGCCTTTCTTGGAAAGCTGTAACTGCAAGAATCCTGGTTTTATCTGTCCTGACAGCCAACAAACAGCAAGTTCCTCAGGCAAACCTAAAGCATGTTTGCAGCCCAGCATTAACCATCACTGCAGCTGGCTACCTGGTACTCTGTTTCTGTGCTAGCCCAATTCCATCGGGCTTGTCCAGAAGAGAAGTTTCATCTGAGATGTAGACCCTTCATATTATTCAACAATTAAATAAGACACTTACAGTTAAGCAGTTTACATCAGAGGCAATACAAATGGTTTGTTGGTTGTATAATACTGAGTCAGTTTCGCTCTCAGGCCAAGGAACTTGAAAGGGAAGGTCACAGCAGGAGTAGGGAGAGGCCAGGAGGACAGGAAAGCTCCTCTAAAGTGCCTCAATGTAAGAACAGACCTGAAAACTGGAGAAGGAAAAGGGAAAAAATTGCTACCATAGCTTTTTGTCCACCTGAAGCTGTTAAACCTTCATTCTTGCACAATTCTAAATGCTACCTTAGTTCAAGGTTTCATGATTTTGAAGAATGGACAGATGCACCGAAGAACAAAAAGCCAAGTGTCCTTCATTGCCAGCTCTCTTAAAGTTCAGCATGTCGACATGTAAACTCAGAGGTATTAGAACAGTATCTCAATCTCCTCATAAATAATAATACATATATTAAATAGCACAACATCAGTCATCAGAGAACCATACTAAGTTGTGAACAATTTTTGCCAGGTAACTCAGGGAATAAGAACTTGTAAATCAAATTAATCACAATCTCATGCTAAAAGCTGCTCTGGCTCTTACAAGCAACACAGACTTCCAGTTGTGTAGCATTAAGAGCTGGCAAGTGACTCAGTGTAGAAAAATCACATTCACAACAGTGAGTACTGATGTCCTCTGCTCATTGCAATTAAGAATTAAAAACTTTATAATTGCCTTGAGTCCCTTCTTGATATTTACAAGCGGCATTTTTTAGACTCTTCTACACTCAAGTTTGAACAGTTCTTGATCCAGGCTCTGCCCTACTTGCAGACACAGAGATGGTCACTTGAAACCAAGTTAACAGCACTCACAAGTTAGTCCTCATCACTAAAGCTGTGGGACCTGGTGTTGTGCCTGTGCATAACCTTCCACTATTCAGAAACAAAAGTTTTTACTTAAAACCTACCATCCCCCAATTTAGGTTTCCAACAGCACCATCTAAATGTTCGTGATACCAGTTTTCTCAGTTCAAATAGTCAAAAACTACTGCTAGCGGCAATCTGTCTGTATGCGTAATTCCTAAATCAAGTAAATACATTTTTCAAAGAGAGGGAAGTACAGTTCATTGTCAATAAACAGGTCAGAATGTGGATTTGGAGAGATCAAGCTATAAATCAGTTCCTGTGAAAGATGCGAATTAACATTGTGCAAAACACTAAGAAACTGTTAAAACAAAGTGAAGTGCTACAAAACTTGTTGTCTTGTGCACAGTCAAGAATCCACTGCTTCCCATATGCAATATTAAGGGCAACATTAAAGGACCAATGGTACCTTGAAAGGAAACAGGAGCAAACAGAAAGGACCCTGCTTTCTTTCAGCCTTAAGCAGGAAACCCCAGAATCACACTTGCAAGCTGGAAGCTCAACCCTTACTGACCTCTGGTATAATCTGAAGCCACAGCACAGCTCTCATTTCAAGAGAAAGACAAACATTTGCACATACCCTCTGATGCCAGAACGCTTACAGTTCACAGGGCTGAAAAATTAGGAAAAAACCCTAGTATTCTTTTAAATGGACTATTGTTATTCACAGTAACACCTGCATGCCTCAGTTCACATCAGCTGGCTACATGCGGCAGCCAGCCCATTTCAATTAGGTTTCAAGGACAGTCCCTACTTGGAAATGATTATGTAGTGGGCAAACAAGACAAAGTAAGGGGAAAGACAGCATTATGATCTCAATTTTACACATGCAGGGCAGAGCCAAGAGGTTATTTAAAAATAAAACAAAAGAATGAAAAATCACAACTGGATGTCTGGCATACAGAAAGCGCACAGATGAGGCGGCACCAAACTCAGATGGGAAGAAACAAAGTGCTGCTTTAAATTTCAGGCTGCAGAAATCTTTGGCAGTATGGTTATTCAGGGTAGAGAAGTGGGATAGGGTGAGAAAACCTGTATGGTTCTCCTTACAACCAGTGTGAAAGCAGATGACATTTGTACATTGGTTGGTTTGGGAGAGAATTTCCAAAAGTCAAGTCACAAAACTGGGAGAGGAAAATACCCCAGGAAGTGTGACCCACTTCCAAAGATGTAGAACTTGTCAAAAGGGAGGTGCAGGATTGTGCCATGTTCTTCAGCAGATAGAAAATTAATCTGAATTCAGCCCTTTGGCCTCACTGATGAGTCCCAGTGCTCCCTACAGTAACACCTTATTGAGGGTACTGCTCCATATTCTTTTCTCCATTTAGAGGACTTCCATCATGGAATAAAATCTGTATTTTTGCAAAAAAAAATTATATATTGTCAAGGAAAAAGAAGAGGGACAGAATAACTTTTTTAGTCAATGATTTAACGTTAATGTGGGAAGTGAGATACTTGGGCTGAACTATTTTCACAAAACAGAAGAGCACAGCTAGAGAGATTTCCAGTAACACATCTCAGGGTGTCCTGTAGCTTGGTAGCTACATTTATTACTGGCAATTTTCTTCATTTTTTATTGCTACAGTAAATAAGCAATGCCTGATTTATATTAAGAGAACTTTAAGGGACAAAATAAACAAACAATTGCCAATCCAAGAAAGTAGTAAGCAATGCTAAGGCAGAACCATTAAAATACCTGATTCAGCTCTTGACTTTTGGATTCCTTGTGTCCCAACAGAGAGGCACAGATGAAAAGGAAAAAGAAAGATTGAGGCCAGATATGGGAAGGCAAGGTATTGACTATAATACTGTTATCTTACTGAAAAACTTAATTTTGATTTAACAAAAAGAGTTTTTTCTTTAAAAAGGCTTTTTCTTCTTTTTTTTTGCACTTAAATGATGCACCTAAACCCTGTGAACAGCTCAAATAGATACTTTGGATACAATAAAGTACAAAGATCTGCTGAGTGATAAAAAAAGAATCACATTATAATGCATACAAATAATAAACAAAATAAAGTCATGTCACAACAACAGCATCAAAGGTCATGAGAAGGAACAAACCACTGGAATTGCTTCTGTGATAGAAGGATGCTACCAATGGTGCTTTCCTAACAGGTCTCTTCACCGCATCATATATGGCAAACTTTGCATATGACACAGCATTTATTTGTGTTAATAAACTCTGAAGAAGCTTATGAAGAACTGCAGTCTTTTACAATACTGATGTCATCCTCAATGCACTTAGAATGTAGGTGCCAGTCCTAGAACTATGTAGTTTGAAAGGAGTTTTGAACTCTCCTAGTTCAGCCACACACATCCATAGTCTCCCTATGTTAGACTGTATTTTGCATTATATAAAAGCACCATAAAGATTTAAAGATTGAAACAGTAAGAATTCAAATGGTTTCTAGAATAGCATATGAAGGGAGAGGGAACAAAAGTATTTGGGATGCTTGCCTAAACATCACCTTGCAAATTTTGTAGCCTGCCTTTTTCCCTTGAGTTCTTTTACTGGTTTTCTTTCCTTCTTCTCCCATGCTGCCACCAATAAAGTTGGGCTGGAGTCCATAAAATTAATGCGCATGACATCTTTGTGGACAATGTGTCAAGAACGTAACGGTGGGAAGGGAAGGATCAAGGCAAAAGTCTCCCTCAGTCTCAGGAATACCAAGCTCCTAATAAAATAAGCACGTCACTTCTACAGAAGCACAGCGCAGTAATGCTGGTCTTACCCCATTCTCCACAGTCACTGAAACCGCACAGGGGATGCAGATTTAAAAGTTCACTGCCTCCAAAGTTTTATCATGGGGAGAGGGGAGCCAGGGCTCACAGGCAGCTTCTTGACAGGATTAAGAAGAGTCACCCTTTTTGTTGCATGCCTCCAACTCAATTCAGTATCAAAATCAAGTCACTCCTGGGAACAACTATCCAAATCTCATTCTGGACCAGTTCAGAATCATTTTGCCTTATACCAGGTAAATCCATGCACACACAGGCACATACACAGCCCCTGAACATGAAGTTCTGTGAGTATCATTAGGGTTTCTTAATTTAAACCTTCTTGGAAGTAGCTAGTTCTAGCTTTTGAACTGCAAGTTCAATGCACAAGCAACACACAAAAGAGGATTTATCTGAACATCACATCTAAATATTTGGTTCAGAGTTCAGAGCTCCTGGCAGCAGAGTTGTGGTCTCTGTTTAGTGTACTTCTGTGCATTATAAAGGACCATTAACAGTTCCAGTGCTATGTAAATGATGAACGATGACACAGGGCATCGACTGCCCACATTTATGCCAATATATTTACTCAGGATGAACAAGAACGATGGCTTAAAAACCCCCCACCACTGAATATATGTAAGAATAATGAGCTACTCAGAATCAAAATCATGTCCTTATTAAAATCTGTCATCTAAACCCATATTTATTTTTCCCTCATAAAAAATATTTACAGTTCTTGACAGTTAATTCCACATTTATAGATTATCAAGCTGTGTGACCACTCTAAAGCCTGTAGTTAAATATGAGCAGCAGAACTCTCTACAGAAATATTTGGCAATTCCAGTGAACACAGAAATATAAGGTGGGCATGAAAACAACATAGTTACTTTTCCCTTTCTACGCATCACTGTCTGGGATTCAGAAAATGCACAGAAAAGGTGAGAGCACAAGACAGAAATCCAAAACACCTTTTCCCATCATCTGCCATGGTATTGCATTTGACTTTCAACAAACCACTTAATGAGAAAACAGAAATAGCATTATTCTCCTACCTTTTTGTTTTGTTTCGGTTTAATTTACTGAAAATATGAGGCACTTTGTCCACACCATAGAAATACCAATGATTTACACACTGGGAATTTATTCTGCCACTATTACTCTCCATTTGCCCCGTTAATTTTTTAATGTCACCACTACAGGTCTGGTAATGAAAGTGCAAAGGGACAGAGGCAAGCAAAAAGGGAAGGTGCGATAAAGCACAGCAGCTGCAAAGGTGAACAGGATGGTCTAGCTGGTACAAATGACATTATTAATTTGGTAAAAGAACAGAATTTACAATGGAAATAAGGAATCATCTATCATCCTTGCATCATTCATCAGCTGCATGTCACCCTAAATGGTAGGTTGCTAATTTTAGTTAATTTTCTGAGGCAGCTGCCCAGGGCGGCTCAGCTCAATCACAGCACCTGGTTTTCAGCAAGATTCTCCTTTTTAATCAGGTTTGCCAGCTACTTTAAATTGAAGCACATGGAGGGCAAGTGACTTGACCAAGAGCAAGCTATAAAGTAGCAGCTCTTGGTGAACAGGAAGCCAAGACCTCCCTGGCTAGCTCGGTTCAGTCTAACCTTCACTTGCTCCAAAGCATTTTCTTGATACACAGTGAGCTTACTTATTCCTTTTCCTGTTACTACGTACAACCTCAGCAGACTACTATTTCTCATTCCTGATGGTATGCTGGGCTGTGGCTTAAGAATGAGTGATAAATAAAATGACTGCTGTAAAGTGAGATAATCCCCCCTCCTGTACTCTTAGTTCATTATTCTCTGCAGTGCGGGAAGATTAGGAATTCTCTGACCTTCCAGGGTTCAGACACACCTTCCTCAACTCAGAGCATCCCAGCCCGGTTTAGGTTGAAGGGAACTTAAAGCTCATCCAGTTCCAACCCTCTGCCACAGGCAGGGATACCTTCCACTAGACCAGGTTGCTTCAAGCCCCATCCAACCTGGCCTTGAGCACTGCCAGGGATGGGGCAGCCACAGCTTCTCTGGGCACCCTGCGCCAGAGCCTCAGCACACTCACAGGGAAGAACTTCTGCCTAAGAGCTCATCTCAATCTCCCCTCTGGCAGGTTAAAGACATTCCCCCTTGTCCTGCCACTATAGGTAAAAAGCCGCTCTCCGGGTTTCCTGTAGCCCCTTTAGGCACTGGAGCTGCTCTAAGATCTCCCCTTAAGGAGTCCTCTCTTCTCCAGGCTGAACCAGCCCAGCTCTCTCAGCCTGGCTCCAGAGCAGAGCTGCTCCAGCCCTCACATCATCTCCATGACCTCCTCTGGACTCATTCCAACATCTCCACATCCTTCTTGTGTTGCTGCCCTGGAGCTGGACACAGGACTGTAGGGGGGGTTTCACCACAGGGCAGCAAAAGGGAGGATCCCCTCCCTTGTCCTGCTCCTCAGACTCCTTTAGATGCAGCCCAGGAGAGGGCTGGTTTCTCTTTTAAGCTCTGGTTATCTGTGTCTCACATACCAGGACACTTCCAATTCAGCAGCTTCTGGCATTTCTCCCAGAGCGTTAAAAAAACCCCAAACAAACCTCTTTCCAGAAAGGACTTACCTACCCCACTTACTCTAACAGCAAATAGCACAGTTGTTAAATACCTGCCGCAGATTTTTTTCCGATGCTCTCCTTTAGGGACACATAACGTTTGATTCTGCTACTGCTGAACAATATTTGCGATTCTAATTTACTTTTCTAAAAGTAATAAAAAATATCCATGTGGAGATTGTTTGGGGCATTTACTCCTACTTTGGTCTACTTGTGATAAAAAGTGAATTTATCTGTGCTGTTAATTATTCATTTTGTATCTATATGACTTTGTGGAGATGTATGTCTCATATAGAGAAAAGACCATTAACTTTACATGAACCTTAGTTACAGCTTCAAGATAAACATTACTTATTTTCATTTTTCAAATATGCTTTAGCTACATTTAAGCATATTTAAAGCCCCACTATTAACAGAACTGATCTAAAAGTACATTGGAAGAAGGATTATATTTTATTACTACAATGAAAATGTATATTTATAGTAGAATACATTAAAAAGTGTAAAGAAATGACACCCATAATACATTTGGCTGTGTTTGGCTTTCTTGGGCAGAGTTCAAAATACTCTTGTCACTCTGGCAAAGTGACTGGCTGATCATTTTTATATTCCTTATCATCTCTGACAGTATACTCCTTATAATTCAAACCTCAGAAACAAGTCTTTGACACTGCTTCAATATCTACTGCTTAATATTCAGCACTGGCATGAAAACCTCAGCGGTAGTTTGGAGGCAACTTGTGTTTAATGGGGTTTTTATGCTGCAGGTGAAACACTACTTTTTTCTTTTTTCTCTCTTTGTTAAATAAGTAGTCTGGTTCCTATACTAAAATGGCAAATGTGCAATGGCGTTGTGTTCCACAGCAAAATAAACTCCTACAAACTCTATGAAAGATAAAATGGGGCAGGGGAAAGGGTAAAGTTGTGCAAGAAAACCTTGGAAAACAAAAAATCTCAGCTACAGGTCTTACCAAGACAATGGAAATACATGAATTATTTCATGATACTTCCTTTACCTAACATATGGCTTCTTTTTGGAGACTTAGCTAGTTCCAAAACTAACTCCTTTGTTTTATTTAATGCTTTCTATATCCTCAAAGCCTGAGAAGCCTTTGATAACTGAAAATAGGCTGATAGCTATATACATATTTATTTTAAATGTTTGAAAGGGGACACGCAAGATCAAGCGCGCTGGCGAGATAAAAGGGCTCAGTGCTCTCTCTTCAGGACTCTTCAGCAGCAGTTTGCTCACAGCATCCCCTTCTGGTAGAATGCCGCAAACTGGTCAGAGATCCGGTAAAACTTAATTTGCAGTTAATGTATGTAAGCAGAATGCGACTGTAATGCTCTTTGGCAGACTCAGCCTCCTCTAAATCCTGAAAAGTATGGAGAAAATGTAAATGTTTTCATACGTGCATATCGGATTATCAGATGGATTTCAGATATTTTTGATCTTTGGCTCGCTGATAGTATCTTGCATGAACATAAATTGTACTTTGAAAAGCAACAGAAGATTGTATTTCACAAGAACTGTAAATACTCATACTTTAAAAATATTGGCTTTTTTCCTAGGAAAGCTGGCTCACTGAAAGAAGAAAATTATTTTGCTTGTATTTACAACACATTTTCCAGTGAAACTTACATCGCTGCCATCTTCCTAAAGCATTTCTTCGGTAAAAATAAAAGCAGCATCTTGCCTAATTTACCCTAAAGAACAAATTATTGCACAGTCTTACTTTTTTTTTGTAATGGAAACCTATTTGGGTTTCAGTTTTGTTTTTCAAAAACCAGTTACTTACACTATAAGAGCTATATGCATTTGCTGTAACTATTTGCACGTGCATGTGGTCTGTTTCATTCGAAATACAGAAGAAATGTGAGAAACCAGAAGTTCCTAATGCAGCTTCTAGGGAATTCTGCAAGAGTAGGAAAGAGCCTGGTGAATATTTTCTCCTTTGGTCTCCTGACAGAAGCCTTCAATGACAGATTAAAAAACAAGGCACACAAACCACTGCTGTTACTTACAGTGCCAATGAGCAGGGAAATCGGGCTGAGTGAGTGTCCAAGCTTTGTGATGCAGCCAGGTAGAGCTCAGAACACATAAAACCCCACTTCTCTTGAGAAATTGTGCTTGATTATAACAGAACTGTCATTCTTCTCTGACCTACTGAGTGATTCTCCTCTTTTTCACCACAAGCATATCTCACACAAGGTATTTAGATGGCAACTTCAACACGCAACTCATGTAATTAAGTGAAAACAAGCCAAAACAGCTGACGGCCTAGCCAATCAGATGAACCAAATTATGAGAAAGATGAAGACACACAGAGAAAAAATTTCCCTATTAATTTCCCTCCGTAGTGAGAGGACAAGGAGGAAATGCTTTAACCTGACAGAGGAGAGATTCAGATTAGACATTAAGAAGAAATTCTTCACTATGAGGGTGGTGAGGTGCTGGCACAGGTTGTCCAGAGATGCTGTGGCTGCTGGGTATTAGAGTACCAAAGGACCCATTCAGGAAATACATGGAGGTTGAGACAATCAAAATCCCAAGCAGGCAATAAAGTATACAAGGGTCACTTTCATCTGCTTCAGACCTGGAAAAATTATTATGGAGCTTATAGGTTATTTCTGAGACTGTGTGCAGGAGACGTATAGAGGATCCATTCTGGAGCCGTCTGAGCTTAGGGGAAGACTGTTCTTGACCTCAGCAAGTTTAGAATTAGGTCCTTGTTTTCCCTCTGCTACTGATACATTCACAACTACTGATATTCTCATGTGTCTCTAGACTGGCAGACACAGGGAAATGCCCTGCAGTGTTTATCATGAAATGAACAGGAATGCTGCTGTAGAATAAATGCAGAATTTCCTAACTGTGAGAAACTGCTCTTGAAAATGCACAGATACGATTTGCCAGCTAGAAGCACAGACGCTTGTGGGCATTAAAAGAGATACACAAACCCAAACAAGACTCAAGTACCTCACAAAAGATGTATCTCAAATCCTACCACTCATCTTCTTCATTTGCTCTAGAAAACCAGTCACCTTGAGGGTTTCCAAAGTGAATATAATCAGGTAAATGCAGAAACCTGCACTGAAGGGCAAACAGTCTGTTTGCAAGGAGATACTAGGTACCAAGATGTTTCAAAGTTAGTTTTGGAGAGAAAATCATGTTTTTTACAGGCTGTGTTCAGTACATCAATAATAAGTATCTGATGATGCCATTTGCATTAGACTTTCTTCTATATGTAAATGCAATCAAGCTGCATTGTATATGGCTGCACTGTTAATTGGCCATTGCTGAACAGTTTTCTAATTCATCATTGCAAGTGAACTTCATGGATTATGAAGTTATTTGACATTTTTTAGCTCACTGAACCCAACTAAGGAATAACTTCATGTGCAGTAATACACTGAAGTAACAATTACCACCAAAATATCTTCAGAATCTTGCCCTCTCATGAGGTAGCCTATCAGAGTATAAGTGTTTAGCAAACAAAAATGCTGAAACCAAATATCACTGATGAATGAAGTTGCCGTATTTTCAAACAGTAAAAATCCATCTAACAGGTTGGTATTTGAGCAGTCTGCCCTTTTACTCATTGCTAGCGAGCATTTTCAGGAGGAACTTCAGCATTCAAATGCAATGCTTTTACTTCCACACATGAAAAGTCATCTTCCCTTCAGAAATGCGCCTTAGCACCTACTGTTACAGTCTTAGAAGAGCTTGCTGCGATATGGTGCACACAGGGGACAGACACTGGTATAGAAATCAATGGGACTGCCTTCTCATCTTTGCTCCGATCTGCTCTGCAGCTTGTGTAAGTCAGGTCACAGCTGTGACCGCTTCTCCCACAATCTTTTGCTTAAAGCATGTCCTTTAAAAGCTCAGTGGTGTACAGAGTGGAGTAGGCTGGGCTAGAGAAGAGCTCAGCTCTTATTTACATCTCCTCTTCACCTGCAGGTCTACCTGTCTCACTGGGACAGGCGCATTCACACACTGCCGCACCCGTAGACAGCCAGAGAAAGCAGAAGCAGATGCAGAGCAAAGCAAGGTACAGGCGATGTCCTGTGACTGCAGCTCTCCTCGGGTGAGGGAGTTATCACCAGCACCATGAACTTTGTGGATAGATGGCATCTGAGGGAAGTGCTGCACCACTGCCATCAATACTGAGCTGGCTAACCCTGGAACACTTTATGTTATCCTTCTCGTGAGGTATCAAAATTTCATTTTGCTAATTTTGTTACTGCTAACAAGCTTGGAGATGACCTTGACTTTTGCTGTGAGAAAAGCCATGCTCAGCTAAACCGGAAAACCCAAGGCATACTAGTGAAGGAAACACATTTTTCTTCCCCTTAACTTTTACAGCATAGGGAACCAGGGCACTCTAGTTACTGAATACGTGCCACAGTAAGACATGTATCAAATACAAGGTAACGATGATGGTAACAATAACAAAAACGCATGTCTCAGCTTAGATTCCAAATCAGTAAAGTCTGGAAGTATATAAAACTTGAAGCATCTCTGTGATCACACTGAATTCATATACCTGATTAACTATACTGTTGAGCTGGGGTGACAAAAAGCTCATAAATTTCAGAGGGGAATTTTTGCTGAAACAATGAACTTCAAGTGAGTACTACAAATTATTCATGGAAAGGGAATTTTAAATTCAGATTTATAAATCTGCGCACAGGAAAGCTTCTGAGAAATGAATAAATCTTTAAATAAGAGAAGAGAAAGATATGATGTAAATTCTCCAATTTCCAATACGAACTAATGATGAAAACCTGCCTATGAATAGCTACCAGTGATGCCAGTAATGTTCAGCAAATGCTTTTTCTTCAATAATTTAGACTTCACAGTACTCTCCTCACATTCCTTCCAGAGACAGGGAGACAAAGAGACAAAATACGTTGAATAAGTTATTAGAATTCAATTAGTTTCCTAAGCATAGTAGTTAACAATGTAACCAACTTTTGTGGTTAAAACCCAACTGTTGATGAGTTTTCCATTTTCCTTTTCTTTGTCCTTAGTATTTATTCATTCTTTCCTTCATTGTCCATCCCAGCTGTTCTCATTTCCTAATCACAAGAACTTGTATAGCTTTGTCTTCCTGCTGCTAGGGGAGTTTTGTTGGCTCATTTCACTGTTTTTTCTCCTAGAAGTACAAGTTTGCTAAGAAATCATTACATTCCTTGACTGTCCCAGGTACCATTGTCATGTATCACACCTTCATCACACATTCATCTTCTTTTTTCTCTGTTTCCATTTATTTTTCCTGGGATCACAGATGAAAAGTTCAGTTTTTGAAACCTCTATCCCTAAAAAAAAAGTAAAGCTGGGGAAAATGTTGTGTTACTTCTAGAAATTACCCAGATTCCTTGTTACATTTCTATATTCTTCCCTCCGTACAACTGTTTTCCCGTAGAAATGCATTTTTTACTCTCTGTTTTAAAGCAAGCACAATATATACTAATCTACTACTTTTCTAATTTTGGAGGCATTGTTCTTTATCTACATGTATTATGCCTATTATACATGCATTATACATACACATATAGTGAAGTAGTCCTGCAGTGGAGTGTGTCCTATGTGGGAGCTGCACAGAGCTGCTTGCCCTGCTTGCCCTGGCTGAAGGGCTAGGTAAGTTGTGGTGTATTACACTACACATAGCCAGCTCAGCAGCACTTTTGCCCTCAAGTCCTGGAGCGTTGTGTTGCTCAGTTCCCTATGACAAATAAAAGATGATGCCAGCCGCAATGCCTCATGGCTTTTCACATGATCTGCCCATGGAAGGAAGAACTCTGCCTAAGGGCAGCATAGGGAAAAGTCATATTCCCTCTTCCCTCAAACAAGGAATGTATGTGAACTGAAAATGGTTGAGAATTTTGCAACTAAACAGGTTTTTGCTGGGAAATGATGCTTTGTTGAAGTCAAACCTATATTGAGGGATAAATTAAGAGGATGTACTTTGAGGAAGGGTCTTCAAAAGGGCACAGGGCTTTTATTTCTACTTTTCTGGTAGGTAGAACTGACTCCTAAGTACCACTGCCTTTCCACAGTAACCATACTAAACCTCACAGACTGCAAAAGCACCTCCCAGTTGTCCCCACTTTCCACTTTAAGTGTCACCATCATTTCTTTGTCTCAACAAGACTTCTCTTGTCATGGGAAACTACTGCAGTCAGTCCTTTCCACACTGGACCTTGCCTCATCTCTCCAGTTCAAAAAGTTAGTCTGCTACCCATCTGAAATGGATTAAAAGCACAAACCAGAAGCACTTCAAGGCTCTAAGGTTTTTATGGATGCTTTTTATACATTACCCTTGAAACATTCTGTGAGAAAAAAAGTATCTTCTCTCACTTTTCCAATTTTTGACTGATTTGCACACTGTTTTGTAACCTTTCCATAGTATACACAGACTGGTCTTTCCTAGTCAGCTAATGAGGTGCTTCTTTCTGGTGGTAGGATAAAAGAGGCCAAGTTCAACTTAGAAGTCGAGAGTAAAAATGCAGATTTTAAAATGTATATTTAACTCTTTTGTTTCCTTTTCTCCAGAAAAGGCTCTATCTCAGGAAGCCAATGTGTACAAGGCCTTAAGAAGTGATGATTTCAGAATGTCAGTGACTTCCTTGCATTAGGTAAAATAGGAATTTCAGCCAAGAAGGGACAACTCAGAATTGAGGAGATCCTTTAAGCAAGTATTAATTATTCACATGCTAATGACTGCAGAAGCAGTTTTCTTCGCAGGCTCTCTTCCCCTCTAATTTCAGGTCACTTTCTGAACCTGTATGGAAACCGAGCATTTGCACTCTCCCTTATTGTTTTAGCTGTTGTTTTTCTAAGCATTGCTGTATTTTTTCTGGTGAGAATTGAACCTCTTCTTAGAGCATCTCCAGCTCTGAAGTACATGCTTTGCATGTCTTCTCCAGTCATCCTTCTTCCACAGAAGCTAGTTTTTTGCTAAGAATGAGGAGAAAATTTCTGCACACAAAGCCAGCTAAGCTTTGCAGCAGATCTCCTGAAGACACCCCTGAGCCTCTATTACTGAAGGTTTTAAGAAGAAAGTTGCAAAAATGTATCAGGGGTGAAGTAGTCAGGTGGACAGCACAGCTGTCTTGAGGACTGTACCAGTCACTCCTAAGTTTTACACTATTTTCTTTCAGCAAAGATCTGAATCCACACATGCACAACAGGGTTGTCATGCATCCCCTACCCCCTGTATGCCCCATCAGCTGAAATAAGTGGCCTCAAGGACTCAAATCTCCCTTTTGTGCACTTTGTTCCATTCCTTTGTTTCGGTCAAATCCATTAAGCCTAACCTTTTTCCTACACTGACACTACTTTATTGTCTTTTACTGCTTTTCTGTCATTGTTTAGTTTGTCCTTTCTCTATAAAATTAACTATTATCATCACTTAAACATTAGCAGATGTGAATTCTTTTTATACCCTTTTTTCTGACTTCCAGGCTCACATCCCTCACCTTTTCTAGCATATTTTCATTCTGGTTCTTCTTTCTTTGTATGTGTCCACCTAGATAGAAATTGGTTTTTATTTCTTTCTTGGTCTAAGTACTGCAGTTTCCTTGAGCATTCTGCAGCACAGATGAGCACATGCTTAATTTTCAATAGACACTTGAATGTCCTTGAGTTCAGTCACTATAAGCAAACACTCAACCTTAACTAAATAGAAATGATCTTGAACAGCAGTTTAAGACAGAGCATGTCTATAAGCATTCTGAAAAAGCTGAATCTTAGGATTTAGCTTTTTTTTTTCCATACACATCTGGAAAAAAATTTTGTGCATCAATCTTGAAATACAATGACATAGTATGTTGCAGAATGCTATTCATCCATCTAACCATAGTTATCTAATACTATTGTTCAGAGGCATCCATCTTGAACTCATACGAGACATAGTGGTGATCAACTCTTCTGCATCCAGCAGCAGCTTCTGCATGCATCCAAAATGGCAGTACACAGTAAGCAGTTTCAACCACAGCACCTTTAGTTGTACTCCTATCAGTGTATTAATTAAAACAAGCCAAGAAGTAGAGTCCAGCCTCCAGTTTCAAACACCTGCAAAAGTCAGGAAGGTCTCAACTGTAGTATTGATTTAGGTCAACATAGCCCAGAAGCACTGTATTTCATATTCATTTATTAAATTAAAAAGCATCCTTCATTTATCTTCAAACAGGAATAAACATGTTGAAGTGATACAGAGATGCCTACAGCCTTTTCTGAATTCATCAGCAGATGATATTAGGGAACTACACAGCTAAAACCAAAAAAGCAAGAGCATCTCTTCCCCCATATAACAGTCATTGCTCCAACTGGCCCAGTTTTATTTTTTCCCTGTCTCTTACACAGGACTGTGTTCCAGATGGCCCCAACGTGCTGTGCAGAAGGTAAGAGATAAAACAGAAAAGACATGGATCTATGAGAAGACTTCAAGCTATATTCCTATGCAAATATCTGAACTAAGAAAATGTCTCAATTAATCCTGAACACCTCCTCAGTTAAAGCGAAAGTAAGGTTCTTTCTACTGTTCTGGGCTGAAGGCTTCTCTTTACTGTGTGATATACTCAAATTGCTACTCGACTGAATTAAACATTCAGGATTACTTTGGCATAACTATTTCAGTACTTTTCTATGAGCAGCCACACCTTTACAGTTTTACAGTTCTAAAAGAGCTTATAAAAGTATTCACATTCCTGGGGAAAAAAATCCTTTTGGGAGGGAATTTTATGGTTCAGAAAATTTGAATGGAAAAAAAAAGGTCACAGAAATGTGAAATCTTTACCTGATTTCAATAAAAAATGTTGTTTACAATGGATATATGGGTAAGGGATTCTATAAAAGAATATTCGGGTTTATTTTGGATAATATAATTGTTTTTAACTATTTTACTGTTAAAGATGATTCCATTGCTCTCCTCTATTTTAGAGTCAATTTAGTAGAACTTTAGAAAACAGCCAGTGTAACATTTCACCAGTGTTAAAGAAACACTAAACTTAGTGAGGTTATGCATGTCTAAACTGTATATAGATTCATAAATGAATGCTAAAATCTGTGGTCATACACGTGCCCAAATTTCAACATATTCTTCTGGCAAATTCCAAATTTTCCTGGACAATCTGCTTTTAGCAAGGCCACATTTTCTCAAATTTCTGTTCTCAGTTACATCTTTTGTGCATGAAAAATTCCATTTGACTGCTGTCAGAAAGGTAATTGTATGTCTTCCAGCCTAAGGGCTCTACTCTCTTCTCCCTGAGCTGATACAGCTCTCATCCACATGAATGAAAATTAGGCACACATGGGGTGAGAAGAATTGAACTTCTTTCTGCCATGCCATGGTGAAATATGCGTCAGGATGTGGGATGGATTTACTCTTCCTCATGCCCCTTGTAGGCTAAAGGGAGCTTCCACATTTCCTCCTTTCACTTTCTTACACACTTAATATAAAATGAAGGTTAATAAGCCAATGCTGAGATGGTTTGCTATTGCTCCTTTTGTTACTAGGAAAGAAAGTAAGACAATCTTTGCTGAAATGTAAAACTTTAACCGTTTCCATTCCATTTAGATTTCAGGAAAAGGAAGCAAAGCATATCCTCCTGTCCAAAAGACAGGTAAAAAGCTGAAAGTGCCTTTGTACTAATTTGACTGCAGGACTAACTTGGAGGAAAATGGTGTCAATGTAAAAAGGACAAGAAAAATGTAGAAAGGAAAACACTGCATTCTTGTTTTTTAGTTAGTGCTCAGGAAACATGAAATAGAGTCTCATAAAAGCAACCTAATTGGTCATCAGTTTCTCTACTGGAAAAAACACCAACCCAACAATAGCACTAACAGGGAGTAATAGGTAACAGTAATTACAGTCATACACATAGTATTTTGCTTTCATTCACACAGATTAACTGCAGTTTGGATCTCAGACAGGAATATGAATGACAGTTTATGGATTATCTCTGAATGGAGAGCTTCTGCTAAGCAGCTCCAAAACAAATCTAAAGAAACCAAGCATAAAGCAGAAAATTATGGACTACAAACATCACAAGAAGATGCAGCTCAGCATAATCTCTAGTGATCTTAGCTGTGGGAATCCAAATTGTAGTACATAAACCAGTTTAATTTTTGTTGTCTTTTTTACTAAGCTGAAATGCACCCAAAGAAAAGTCTAGAATCTCACTTTTTGTAAATAATAATTATATAAGATCTAATATGGATGGCATTTTCTGACTCCAGACATTGTCAATAATTAAAGCCTAAATGTAGGCAGGTAAGGAATTATAGCAAAAAACAATAGCAACAAAAAATAGACTCCAACTTTTCATAATAGAACAATTAGCAAATGAAATCAAATTTGATTTTGCTTTAATCAAATCAAATTCAAATTACTCTTTGTCTTTTTTTCTTTCATTTTTGAGAGTTTTCATAGACTCAAACCATTTGTTTCTGAAGTTAAGGGCCAAACACCTTTTTTTGTAGGTACAAAATTACCTGTCTACAATTTTAAAGGGGATTCTCTGCAGAGTAGTCAACCCTTAATTTCTTTATAGCTTTTAAATTGCATATTTCACAGCTTAAATGTCTTTTTGATTATAACTGTACTGTGAACCAGCCAAAAAAACCAATGCAGATCTTTGCTTGCAAAGATAAATGTATCTGTCAGAATTTGATTAATGAGGAAAGAACAAAAAGACACGCATAATACCCCACAGTCATCCACCCTTCTTTATAAACACATCTTTCCTTTCTGCCTTGCCAGGGGACCTCCCTTAAAAAAACCAAACAGAGCACTTAGAACTGGCTGTGGAGGAAGGCTTGATCATCTCATGGTCACATAAGAGCTGGCAGCTGAGGTCACTGGATTCCAATAGCCTCTCTGACTGACTTCGACTTTTCACAAGGCACAGATCATTACATCAAATAAGCTTTTGCAGCAGTTTACAGGACGAGGTGATGTATATCCCAGGTAGGTTTAGTACTAATCTGCAACGGGATGCCATGCAAATTACTGATTGCAGTTCCAGTATGTACGGTGGGAGGGTATGTAAGAGGCATTATGGACTTAAACTCAAAGCATTAAATATACGGGCTGCACTTTCATTTACTCTTGAGATGTGGCCATGGCAAAAAACCACCACCACCCAAAAGTAAACACAAATTAAAAAATCAAACATTAAGTAGCATATTTACAGCACACCAATAATGCTTAGAAACCTCCCAACTTAAGCAGTTCCCAAAGCAGGGTGTCAATAGGTGTTTTACATGGACCTTTGTTGGCTGTCACTAAATAGCTCATACAGCTTGAAATTGTGTTGAGCACTCTATGATGTTCTCTGTTTCAGGTGGTGACTCTTCAGAGATTGATGCAGGGGCAGGCACAGCTCAGGCAGCTCCTACCAGCTGGTTCCATTAGACTTCTCGTGGCTATGGTGTGGAGGAATGAGCTCTCCCACGAAGCACCCAGCCCTAAAACAGGCTGGCCTCCTGCTGTGCACTAAACCCACTTCTTGAATTCTATTTTTAAGGAAAGATTCTATATGAAAATTAATAGTGACTACATATGAGAGTGTACATAGGAAACAAACATACAATGTAACTGCAATTGCTGTAAGTCCAAATCATCTTTCTTTTAATTGCTCACTTCAGGTTTTATTAGAGATTCACCTTGCATGGTTAAGACACTGGCTTTTGCTATTATTAGAATCTCCCTGTGGATTTTACATATAATTTGTACCTGAAGAAGTGAAAATTATTTCAGCTAGGTAGTTGCAGGACTTGAATTAGTTTGACATTAATCAGACTAGCATTATTCATTAGTTACAGATTCCTGGGCTGCAGTTGATTTTACATTTTTATCCTATGGCAAAGTCTTCAAAAACGGTGTATAAAGAGCTCGATAAATTATTTGGTGAAGAAAAAATGGTTCTTTCTGACAGAGAATTAATCAGCACACAATGAATTATCCTCACTGGGTAAGAGGATTATCTGTAACCACCTAGCAAAAAAAGATTAATATTGGAAGAGTTTTGAATCAGAAAATGCCAATTCACGAAAAGCAGAATATTCTGCACGTTTGCATCGTCAAAAATCTAATGAGAGAGAAAAAAAGCTGAAGATTTCCTTTCAGCTTTATTCAGATGGCTTTTAGAGTGTCATTTTATCAATGTTACTAATCACAGTGGTCAAAACAGATCTTAAGAAATCCTTCTAGGAAGATTTACTTTGATAATGCGGGAAGAAAAAGGAAGAAAGACGAAAGAAACTCTGTACGCCACTATTCTGCTTTCTTTCTCCTTGATGTTAAATGGTGGTTTGATACCTTAGCAGATAGTGCCCCATTTTCAACACTGATTATAACATAATAATAGTTAATACAGTGGCAATATTATGCCAGCTTGATCTTTTCAAAACAATATATCAGCAATTCCTCTTTACCAATAACATTTCACTGCAATTTCTGGTTACTATTTAGATTTTTTTATTTCTATGAAACTGGAATTTCTGGCACTACCTTGAAAATCAGATCACCCCTCTGATGTAGTGTGTCAGTGCCACACAATATTTCAGCCTACCATGATATCCTGGTCCTTTTCCTTCAAGGTAAGAACATTTCTTGCTTCTTCAGATTACACCAATGTTGGCATTAGGGTAACTAGGCCACAAGATGTGCATCTCATACTTCATCCACCAATGTATAAAAGCCACAGCGTGCCAGCAACCAGCAGAAAAGCCTATTAAAATTTGCCACACTTGGAATAATACTTGTTTCTCAGCATGTCCTGTCTGCAACCTCAAACACATTCTGATTATTACAGTTCCAAGAGGCCTGGGATAAAGCTGTAAAAATAATGAAATAAAGTCAATCCTAACCTATGGAAAGCTCAGGCCGATGAAAGCTGCTTAGCTCTTACAAGTTTTGCAGTGGATTTCTTGAAGTTCACTTTCTTTGAGATAAGTTCCTTAAACTTCAGACAGAGCCATATTAAAAGCTGAAATCCAAACTGCACAGATCTCCAAGGTCTGCAAATTGGACTGAAAATGCTACAGAAACAGACTTCTGTGCATTTTAAGCTGCTGGGTAAAAATCAGTATTAAAGATGGAAAATGCAAACAAACAGCCTTATTTTCCTATGTAAAAAATGTTAATGTGGTTTGGGGTTTTGCATTAGGATTTGAGAGAGAAGGATGCCAGATTTTTGATCTATCAAACTGAGCTGACTCAGTATTTATGCTGTTTGTTGCTCCTGAGTTGCAGGGGAATGTTTCTTTCCCTGTATACTTCTTTGTCATTCTAGAATATTAGCATGCTTGGAGAAATACCTAACACAACAAACAAGCAATTGCATTCTATGCGCTTTTTATTGGGTTGTTGTCGTTGCTTTAGGTGAGATTTGCCTCAGGGGGTCATATTAGTGACTAACATATTGAGCTGCTAATTCATGGTTAACTTTCAATAGGGTTTATTTTACAGTAACCTGTTAATTACATTAAGCCATCATTCCTTTATGATGTCTTCTTTACATGTCATCAAGACATGTAAAACTGACAAGCAAGACTTTGATTGGGCAATCACAACATTTAACTTGAAAAGCAGTTTAAAAAGCAATTTACAAAGAGTTACAATAAACTCTGCTAAGGAAATATCAACTTCCCTAGTACAAAAAGGTACTTTTCCCCTCCACATCAACAGACAGTTAACTGGCACATTAACAAGATCCATCAAGACCTAATAAGGCAGCTTCATTAACATGATTATCACCTTATTAATAATTCACAGGTTGGTAGAAGCACAGTACTTAAGGGATTATAACGCATCGTTTTAAACAAAGAATATTATAGTAATACCCATTAAGGTGATCTCTGCTGAAGTAAAATTTGTAGCACATATATTTGTATTTTCTTCATACAGTTAAATAGCCTACAACCTCTAATGTAGAAACAGTGCTTAATATAACATCTTGCTATTATGCAAGAATCTGAGATAAGGCTTTCAGGGCATTTGGAATTATATCCAGAAAAAGTCTTAAGTACTTCGCTTGAGCAAAATACAGATGTTTGGAACTAAGGAGATGATTCACTCCAAAACCACTAAAATAAAAACAACTTTCTGTTTTTCACATTACAGTGTGATCTGATAAAATGAACCACCCATTTTAGAAGAGGGATTGAAACTCAGGACCTCTGCCCTGAAGGATCACTTCAGCACTTGAGCACATAATCAGATTCTTGCTGGTTTATCACTGCTGAATCTTACACTCTATTCTACACAGGGCACAGCATCAACCAAGAGAAGAGAGAGTGCAGATGTTCAGCTATGCCAGGAGAATATGGTAATAAATACAAAACATGGGCCTTTTAACAAAGTTACTTTTAACTTGGGGAGGGGAAGCCACATCTGATTTCATTTAAATAAATCTCATTACATTTTAAATAAGTTGTTTATGCTTCCGCTATACATGGAGGTGGTAAGCTGTATTATTACAGGCTAGAGTTTATGGCTTTATTCATGATGATCTAGTGATGTTTTGATGCAAAACCTGTGGAAGTTCATGGTTAAAATCTCACTGACTCCACCAGGCTTTGGATCAGGCCCATACACTGCCATGTGGGAGGTGGGTGGGAGAAATGATGAAGAGATTATCTCATTTGGAGATCATTTAGAAATCTGAAAATGAGATGGATCTCATTAGGAGTTGGAAGACTTCTGCTATGCTTTGCTACATAATGTAAGAATTAACTCTTGGTGGATTCTTTCAGATTGGTAACTGCTGTAACCAATGATGAGCCACTGTTGTCAGCAATTATACATAAAAAACTTACAACCTCTCTTAAAAAGTCACTTTGAATGGGTTGTCAGTCTGGAAACCATGATTATGTGTTGGGCCCTGCTGGCTTCAAGGTCTATTAAGGAACCAATTATTATCTTCTTATGCCCTGCTTCTGTTTCTAGATGAAGTTCGTTGCAGGACTGTGGTGATAACAAATTCACCATCTGATGACTATTTAGGACTGTGTCTGTCCTGACCTTCCATGTGAATTATGCATCGCTTCTCAGTTTAAGGCAAATTCTCCATGGAAAAAAGAGACAAACCCAAAACTGTACATTTTTAACTGTTAGCAGAGTAAGATGAATGGGCCTGACAACAGAAAGGACCCCCAGGAGGGTAGCTGGTCATGCCAGAGAACAGATAGGCCAAAACCAGCTTCCAGGAAACACAGGTTAATGTCTGCTGGTATGCAAGCCTCCAGTCTTTTAAACTGCCCTTTACTTGCTGATGCTTGTGTCACGTGTCAGTTTGCAAATATGGGCCCATGCTGCACGTCCTGGGCACTTAATGCACTAGATAATTCCCCATCTCACTGATACAGCATCAAACAGAAATAAAACAAAAGTTCTTAACTTCTCAAACATCATCTGTTTAGAATTGAAATTGTATAAAATAGTTGTGCATGAACATAGGACATCACCTTTGATGACCCAAAACCATGGGCTCAAGAGTGGCAAAATTCCCACTGGTTTTACATCTGACTACCAGAGCTATGAAAAGCCACGATGCAGTTGTGACAGAGAAGGCAAGAAAGTGAAGATCGTTTTTCAGCATGAAATAGTACTGCAATGAGTTGCCCTCTTCTAAAAAAAAATGCTATATCCAAATGTGAAATATTTACACTTTCTGTGAAGAAACAGCTTATCTGTGCAATGAGTTTACATTTATGTGACGCACACTGTTTTATTTACAGTCTTCTCCTTTGACATATGATGTGGTCACTGCTGCCATGTAAAACCTAACGCTTCACAGTACACATGGATGAAGCTAAGAAGATAAAGCCAGCAGGATAGAAAAATAACATACCTGAAACTTTAATGCTGAACTGCAATGAATCAGGAAAAAAAAAAAAAGTATTTCAGCCATCTGAAAGAAGTTAAAGTTTTTTCCTGCTTGTTCGTGTCGATTAGAAATATTGACCCTATATTAATATCATCAGCTCTAGATGCTTAGTTAAGATGCCTAAATTAGTACTCCAAATACTTGAGTTTCTGATATAGCCAGTGGAAGAAAGACAAATAACTCAGGACTCCAATTTATACTTCATGTGAGAAGATGCCCTGGAAGAATTTCCACATTTATTATGAAGTGAGTCTACCATCCCTTTAACCTGGACATCTGAGTTTCTTGAGTTTGGTCTTCAGCAGCTACATTTAATGAATGTATTAATATTAATAAATTACTAATCAGTAAATTAATTTGCATTGTTAGACAATGTAGCAGAGAACATGCAGAGAACACTGTTTTGCCCTATACTGATTAAAATTTTTATAGACTCAACTGGTAAACCAGACGCTGCTCCTATTGTTACTATTTCATTGGATGTAGCTGAAAATGGCAGTTTGTAAAAGTACAGGAAAAACTAAAATCAGAAACTGCAAAAACATCAAATCTCAGATATTCCGGAAAACCCAATTTGACACACTGAAATAAAGGGCCACTTAAGCCAGATTTCGATTGCAAGCCACCACTTAAAGTATGTAGTGATGCTGGTGATTACATCTAGGTAAATTCTTATTTCAACTTGAGTGTCACAAGTTGAATAAGGTATTTGTATGTGGTATGTGTCTGGATGCATTTAGTTACATCTTTTTATAGCAAATCTAATTTTGTTGTTTGAGTCAATAGTTCTCACTTTTTAATTTTGTTATATGCGAATGGGAGGTTATAAGTGCAGATATGACATTAATTACTGCTGGATACTGCCTTGGCCATCAGTGGAGGAATACAACGTAGGATACCAACATAGCCATGGGTCACACTTATTAATCCCAATTTGAACAGCACTCATGGAAAGGTGGTAATTCCTAAGTAGGATACTAAAAAGTCCAACGAATAAAGCAACATATTAGATCTTTCAAACATTTTATGCAAATGCTATGTCTTTTATATAAAAAGCAAGTATTATATGAATACATTATATATTATATATAATCTATATGT